>PVKC010011886.1:0-24246 GCA_004027635.1 Crocidura indochinensis | reverse complement strand
TTTTTCTGATTTCTATCTTAGTATCCTCTTGATTCTTATTAGTGTTCTGTTCAACTTGGTCTATGCTTTCTTTGAGTTCTATGAACATCCTCTATGTTTCTTTTCTAAACCTCATATATCAGAGACTAACTAGGTGGTTGGCCATTTTTGAGTCATCAAAGTTGCCATCTTAATTCTCTATGCCTGGTGTTGACTTGCGTTGTTTTCCTATTGTCACACTTATATTGTGGGTTTTCCTATATGTAGTGGTGGTATTCATTTGGCTAGATGATGTGCACAGCTACAAAGCGAAGTGGAGCCCTCAGGGAAGAAAGCCACACAGGATCAAGTCTTAGGTCAGAGCAAGCAAAGAAAAGTCCAAAGATCTGCATCTCTCCTCTTGAAATGCGGACTTTCCTATTTTCAGGCTGGGTGGTAGATCTTTGGAGAACCCTGCACTCTCTCAAACACATTACGCTCCTTTTTTTCCTTCCTATTTTTTCAGCCACACCCAGTAATGCTCAGGGATTACTCCTGGCTATGCGCTCAGAAATAGCTCCTGGCTTGAGGGACCACATGGAATGCCAAGGAATGGAAACTCAGTTCGTCCTAGGCTAGTGCCTGCAAGTCAAATGCCTTATAGCTCATGCCACCATTTGGACCCCAATTCTCCTTTTCTTATCCTCTTTCCTCTTTCTTAGACTTTCCAAGTATAATTTGTTTTTTTTTTCCTTTAAAAAAGGTGTTTGTTAAGATGGCAGGTGCAGGATGGACTATGGGAGGGTGACACTAATAGTGGGATTGGTGTTGAAACATAAAACTCAGAACAAATAGGGAGATACTACTATGGTATTCAAATAGGAGGAAGAGGTGATGCTGAAACATGGTCAAGTGCTACGTATGAAACCCTATCAGCAATAGCACCATAAATCACAGTAAAAAGCCAAAAATGGAAAAGAGTGACTCTTGTTGGTATTGGGGTATCATGGGTAATACCAGGGATTTAAACCAAGGTCACATGAAAGGTTATTATAGGTGCTTTATCCCTTGTATTACAATATTCCTCTAGTCCTTAACCACATTCTTTGAAGGCTAACCTTTTCCTATCTTTTTTATTCCTGAGAATGAAAGTATTTCCTTGTTGTCCTGGATTTTTGGCATAATATCCTCCAATACACCTTCCTCTCAGAAAATAACACTCAGGAAAAAGAACATTTTAATTGTACATTTTAGGCAGATTAATAGATGCTTTCTTCTGGTTTTAGAAGCCATTTTCCCTTTCCTCTATTTCCTAACTATTCAGTTGGTAGGGTGTTATGGTAGTGAGTAGACTACAGCTTGCTTTCAGAGCCTGCTGTACAAATTTCTTTGTAGATTAGCTGTCTTCTAATAGGGATGAAATACTCCTGCTGCTTGGTGCTGTTTTTTTTTTTTTTGGCACCTGTCCTGGAATTTACTAATGCTGCATTCATATTCTTGGTTTTATTCTTTTATCCCCTATTATCTTAACACCTCTTTTGCTATTAAAAATCATTTCAGATAAAAGATATAAATAACGAGGCATGGAATCAGCATCGACTTAATGACTTGAATCATAATAATATATGATAACATTTATTGAAGGCAGTGTTCATCAGATACTGTTTAAGTGCTTTATTTTCTCTTTTCTTTGTGGTATACACCATTGTTTGGTAGTTTCTCGAGGCACAGAAAAGTTAAGTAATTTGACTAATTCACACAGCTACTCATACAGTTAAATGTTGAATAATGGGGGTTAGAATTGTGAGAGAATACTGATAGGTAGTTTTTCTTTAAACAAATAGTGCATTATTTGTTTGTATAATGTATCAATAAGTACAGTAAGGTACTATGAATACATTTTTTTCTTTCATATGCCTTTCTATTCTTGTTCTTGTTCTTGTTCTTTTCTTTCTTTCTTTCTTTCTTTCTTTCTTTCTTTCTTTCTTTCTTTCTTTCTTTCTTTCTTTCTTTCTTTCTTTCTTTCTTTCTTTCTTTCTTTCTTTCTTTCTTTCTTTCTTTCTTTCTTTCTTTCTTTCTTTCTTTTGTTGATTTTTGAGCCACACCTGGAGACACTAGGGGTTACTCCTGGCTCTGTGCTCAGAAACCATTGCTCCTGGCAGGCTCAGGGGACAATATGGGATGCTGGGAATCGAACCTGGTTCTGCCATGTTCGAGGCAAACACTACTATCAACTACTGTCAATGACAGTAGAATCAAGAGACTCAAACTACAACAAACTATATACAAAAGGAACCTGTTACACTAGCAGTCCAGGAGGCACAGGATAGAGGTATGGGATGTATGCTGGGAACAGTGCTGTGCTATGATTTTCTCTAAATTACTGTATGACTATATAATACATGTAACATAAAATAAATGTTAATTTAAGTTTATATTATCAGTAATGCTTTGAGTTAATGTTGGGGAGAACCAGTAATGGATATTGTTCAATTTAAGAGTTGGGAGTTTGGAATCCCCTAATCCTTGCCTTTTAGGAGAATCTTGCCCTGTTGTTCAAGGGTCATGGTGTTTTTTGTTTTATTTATTAATTTGACTTTTCAGTCTGGGTGTAGGGCAGGAATTAGCAGAATTATACTAAAAGACAAAATGTATCTCAAAGATAGGGGAGATTGAGGCCCGGGAGATAGCATGGAGGTAAGGAGTTTGCCTTTCTTGCAAAAGGTCATCAGTTCGAATCCCGGTGCCCCATTTGGTCCCCTGTGCCTGCCAGGAGCAATTTCTGAGCATGGAGTCAGGAGCAACCCCTGAGCACTGCTGGGTGTGACTTAAAAACCAAAAAAAAAAAAAAAAAGATAGGGGAGATTGTATTTGAAAAGAGACATGCCAACTGAATTAAAAAGAGTTTTAAATTAATGTGAATTGGGAAGGATTGCAAAGGAAATATTTCTGATCTTAGATATGCCAGAATGGAAGGCATATTATGGCTTCATTCATTTATTATAAAAACATTCATGCAGTATATCTGGTGCGTGCCAGAATGCTGCTAAAAGCTTTAGAAGAAAGTAGCCTGAACAAAGGAGTTGCCTGTAGGTTAATATAGAAAAACAGTGCCAAGTGGTTTGTAAATAACATTTTTGACCTCGAGTGATTTTATAAAAATTCATAGTTTTCAAAAATACATGAATATACACATTTGGAAATAGCTATATAAATATTTATATAGCTAAGTTGTGGTGGCTTAGCATGACAAGTAGAATCGTAGATTCAAAGAAGCAGATTTGGTAGGAAGTAGTTCGTATTTACCAGACTCTTGTTAGAGTGAACATTTAGTGAAAAAAGAAAGCTATATGTTAGATATGGAATGATTATATTGGTTGGTAAAATATGTTTTGCTTTTTTAAACATATAAGAAGGGGTTTAAGATTGCATAAATGAGATCTATGGACAGAGATATCCAAAGAATAACTGAGGATGTAGGGAGGCAACCAGACCTGTTTATCCATAAAGAGTTTGGAAGGCAGATGATAAAAATGTGGGACTTCACAGGGAACTCATTTTCTTTCGAATGATCCTGGCTGGGTTTTATTTAGGATGAAATTAAATTAAGATTAAATTAAATTAAACATTAAATTCCAGAATGCCGTGAGGGAAAATCTATAAGCCAAAATGTAATTTTACTCTAATTGAAGGAGAATATGAGGCACATATTGTTTCCATACCTTCTAAGTGATTAAATGAAAGTAATCAACTAGGCAGAGTTTTAGTTTTTCATTGTATTCGACATTTGAGGAATTATTAATAACATAAACCCTGTTTTTTGCCCTGTATCCTGGTTGTGTACCAGAAATCAAACACCTCTGTAGTTCTGGGGGTTCCTTATAGGAGAACTGCAGATATTGTGCTCCATGCAGTAGCACAATGCAGGTACTAGTGATTGAACTCATGGATTCAGGTTTGCTAGACAGGTGTTTTTGTTTCTAGTGACTTCAGACCTCTTGCAAGTGAGTGCTTCATATCCCTATCTTCCCTTTAGTTTAAACTTTAAATGTATCTATCTAGCTATTTCTCTATATAGATATCTCTCTTCATAGATATGCAGATGTCTATATCTACACATCACCACATGAATGAGTGGTGGTGGTGGTGGTGAGTGGAAAGAATACTAGACTAACCTTTCAGTCCAGATTCTGGTCTTATTATGACACAGCAGCTTCCTATAATTATTAGGTTTTCATTGCTGAAATATTTTGCAGCAAAACTCATTAAAGAATGTAGTGATAATTAATAAACATTCAGCATGTTTTTCCATCACACAATGATGCAAATACAATAAAGTTAACAGTAATTCATTAATTACTTTTTATTATCTTGATTGCCCCCAAATGGCTTTTCATTGTTATTCAGACTAGGACCTGGACAAAGTATTGACATCTTAACTCTCATCTCTGCAGTTTTCTTTTTAATCAAGAACAGCTCTTTCTGCTCCGCACTTTGATTTATTTATTTCTTTGACTGATGGCTTGCTAAAATAAAATCAAACAAAATGACAGGTGGTGTGCTTGTATTTTAGGCTTGTCTGTTTGCTTTCTTGTAATGTTGTTTAATACTTCACATTTCCTGGAACTATCAGCTCGATTAGATTCAGATTTTTATTTTTAGCAATAATGCATCATAAATAGGATGGTGTATTTTGTATTGCGTCATGCAGTAGGAACATAATGTTTTTGTTGTACTATTACACTGAGAGTTCCTAAGGCTGCTTAGAAGAGATCTGATGGTGACAGCTAGTGCTTCCAGCAGCAATCTCTCCGTTGATAGGGTGATGATAGCAGTTCCCTGACTCAGTTTTAGTTTAAGACTGTTCTGCTAGTTCTGGGATAGCTTTTGATTTGCCCAAATGTAAAAAGCCCTCTTACTGATAATTATATCATTAAAAAAAAGACATAGAATTGGAAGATGGCCACCTCATACTTCTAGCTTCTCCAATATTCTCATTAATGAGTTTGTCAGACAAGCATGTAGTGAACAGAGTTTTTGGCTTAGCTTGTGCTTATACTAAAAGGTGACATCATACACTTATCTATTTCATGAAGCAAGCTGAAGAGCAGTTCTTTTTCAAGGACAGCATGCGTGATGTTTGTTGATAAAATATAGTTTGCCTGCACACAACTGACAGCTAATTTACATGGTGTGGGAGATTCATTCAAGGCTCTTGTTTGCATCAGACAGTTGGTGCTGTAGATTCACTTGACTGTCAGTGTGATCATTAGGAAATGTTGGAAATTATGGACTAGATATTGTATGTGGTAAGTGATGGCTGAGTAGTGTCACCTGGGGGAACTAGTTTGAATATTCTTACATCATCACATATTGTATGATTACATTAAAGCTAATAGTTTTTTTTTTTGGAGGGGTTTTTGGGCCACACCCAGTGACGCTCAGGGGTTACTCCTGGTTATGTGCTCAGAAGTCGCTCCTGGCTTGGGGGACCATATGGGAAACCGGGGGATCGAACCACGGTCCGTCCTAGGCTAGCACAGGCAAGGCAGGCACTTAACCTCCAGTGCCACCTCCTGGCCCCGCTAATAGTTTTTTTAAAGAAACATTTGCTGGCAAAAATCTACAAAGAAGGCATCCTATGTTTAGTGGAAATTATGTAATAAAATTAAAATGCCCTACATACAAATGTATGACTTGTATGATTCTGAATCCTTTCAATATTTACCACCTACAAAGCGTCAAGTAGTAATAAAAAAACTCATAAAGAAACAGCAGCATATTAGCCAGAGTGATAATACAGTGAGCAGGGCTTATGCCTTGTATGTAACCAACCCGGGTTGGATCTCCAGCATCCCATATAGTCCCCCAAGGACTGCAAGACATAATTCCTGAGTACAAAGTCAGGAATAACCCTGAGTATCACCATTTGTATCTCAAAAACCAAAAATGGTTTTTAGGAAAAAACAGGTGACGCTTCAGTTTTGGAAGATGCTTTTACATATTTTACATAGCTTTCTGCCCTTCTTGATTTTTAATTTAGATCATATAATTCTAAGTTTATTTTACTTATTTTAGTTACCAACTTTTTAATTTCTCTATGGGAGGTAAGATGATAGCTATTTATATCTTCAAGCTATTATCAGAACAGTAACATTTTTCTTTTTTGTTTTGTTTCTTTTGTTTCTTTTGTTTCTATATATTACTTATTTTTAATTGAATCACTGCTTAACACACAGTTACAAAGTTGATCATGATTGAGTTTTAGTCATACAATTCCCAATAATCATCCCTTGACCAGTGCACATTTCCCACCATCAATGTCCCCCGTTTCTTGCCTCCCCACCCCCCAGACTGCCAATATGGCACATATTTTTCTTTTCTCTCTCCCCCTTATCTCTTTTTTATTTTATCCTTTTAGGCACTGTGATTTTCAATATTTGTTACCAAAGATGTATATTCATGTTACTTTATCCCTTTAAGCATCCAGTTCTTGTCCAGAGTGATCATTTCCAACTATCATTGTCATAGTGGCCTCTTCTCTGCCTTAACTGCATTTCCTCGATTTTTGTGACAATTTACTGACATGGACCAGTCCTCCTGGCACTCTATTATCTTTAGGTATTATTAGTATACAATGGCTTTTTAAAAAATATATATCCCATAGATGAGTCTGATAATTCTGTGTATAGCCCTTTTCCTCTGACTAATTTTGCTCAGTATCATACTCTCCATATCATCCACATGTAAACAAATTTTATAACATCATTTTTATTTCTTTTTTGGGGCTGGGTGGGTTGGGCTACTCCTGGTGGTGCTCAGGGGGTTACTCCTGGGTCTATGCTGTGCTACCCTCAGTTTCTTAATAGCAGTATAGTATTCCATTGTGTACCACTTTTTTTTTTTGGTCACACCTGGCAGTGCTCAGGGGTTACTCTTGGCTTCACACCTAGAAATCACTCCTGGCAGGCACGGGGACCATATGGGATGCCAGGATTTGAACCAATGACCTTCTGCATGAAAGGCAAACGCCTCACCGCCATGCTATCTCTCTGGCCCCATGTACCACTTTTTTTTTTAGCCACTTACCTGTTCAATGTCACTTGGGATGTGTCCAGATTTTGGCTACTGTAAATAGTGTTGCAATGAAAATGCAGGTGCCTTTATTTACATTTTGGTTTTGGGCCACTATTGTATATTTTCAAAAGTGGTATTGGTGGTTCATATAGAAGCTCAATTTCTAGTTTTTGAGGAATGTTCATATTATTTTTCTTTTTTTAAACTTTATTTGTTTATTGGTTTTTGGGTCACACCTGGCAGTGCTCAGGGGTTACTTATGGCTCTGCACTCAGAAATAGCCCCTGACAAACTGGGGGTCCATATAGGATGCCAGGAATCGAACAGGGACCCTCGTGGGTCAGTCGCATGTAAGGCAAATGCCCTACTGTTGTTATTTCTTCAGCCCCAGTCCATATTGTTTTTCAAAAAATCTAGAACCATCAACATTGCTACAAGTAGTGAAAATGAGCGTCCCCTTTTCTACATCTGTGCCAGCAACTCCCAAGAATATCTCAAAAGGCTTAAATGGAATATCAATATTTTCTTTGCATGTTTAATACCTCAATAGCTATACATCTTAGTGTGTTTATTTCCAGATGTAAATTTTTAATTTAAATTATTTTATTATTTTTTATTTTTTGTCTCCCCCCATTTTTATTTTTAATTATTATTTTTATATCTATATACATTTTTAATTTCTCTTGTTTGGGTCCTGCTTGGCATGAAAATCTAGAAGAAAAAAGTCTTGTTCAGGTCAAAACCAGGCACAGAGATTGTATTCTTATCCCCAAATACACCCCAAATGGCACCATTCTCTTTGCATAGACATACAAAAAAGGGGAAAATCGTATGCATAGAAACAGGTTCTTATCTGCTAGGGATAAGAACCATAAATTTCATAATACAAGGGCTCCTCCCACCCTGAATATGTGTCATGGGAATTTGATTTAGCCTCCATGTGATTGGACAGTGGCCATCCAACCCCAAACTCCAGATTTCAACTATAGAAAGGACACAGTTCCCTGCAGCAGCACCAGGAATCAAACTCCCTCTGGGGAGTTCCTAATACCACTCTGACATCAACTTGTGTCAGGTTGATAGGACATCCTGACAAAGAGGAAACAGCAACAACTTGATCTATCTAATCACCTAACAGTAAGATAAAATCAGAAGACACTCTTTCCTTTGATCTGTGCAAAAAACAAGATCACTAATTACAGAAGACTGATTTTGACAACTGCGACAGGGCAGAACTTTTCCTAATACCAATAAGAAAGATCCTAGCCTAGGCTTCATCCTAGGATCTGTGCAAAAACTGAGATCACTAATTACAGAAGACTGATTGCAAGAACTGTGAGGGAGCAGAACTTCTAGAATCATAAAGAAAGACTCTGTTTTAGACTTTGTCCTATGACCTGTGCAAATACCAAGACCTCTAATTACAGAGGAATGATTTTGTCATCCACAACTCAGCAGAAAGTCTCCTGGCAGTATAAAAAGACCTTGGGTTTGATTATAAGCATGTTCAGAGCCTGTAGTTGTTCCCATGACAGTATGCTTTAAGGGTGGAGAAACCCTGTATCTCTTAGAATTCCCTTTCTAGTTTCCCATACTTATTGTAGCTATGCAAACAAACAAAAAACCCCAACCAACCAACCAAACAAAAAACACTACAAAACCTTGCCACACTGGTCCTCCTCCCTCCTTCCTTTTTCTTTTCAATTTTTGTTATTTTTTAATTTTTTGTTGCTGTTGAGTTTTTATTTTTGTCATTACTTGCCTTGTTTTGTTATTTTTTCTTTTTTCCTTTTCTCCTTTCAAATTGATATTTATAGCTTCTAGAGGACTTTTTTCAGATTTCTTTATTTTTCCTTCCCCCCCCCCCAACAGAACCGCAGAACTTGATTCATCTTGTTCTGACTCACAAATGGAGGGAAATAAAAAAAAAAGTGGATGGGACTAGGAGCAAACAGTCGTATGAACATTGAGTGGAAATAAAAAATGATCAGACCTAAACACCAAACACAAAGTCAATGACAACAGAATCTAGATACCCAGTCTACAACAAGCTATACACAAGGGAACCTGTTACAGGGGGTAATGGGGGGTGGTGGGATATGGGATGCATAGTGAGAACAGGGATGGAGGGAGGACAATACTGGTGATGTGAATGGCCCTAAGTCACTGTCAATATGTACCTTAAATATAACTGTGAAGATTTGTAAAACAAAACAAAACAAAAAACCAACCAGTCTAGAATAGTCAGCACTGTTGTAAGCAGTGAAATAGAATCCCTCTTTCTACATCTGTGCCAGCACTTGTTATTTTTTTGTTGTTTGTTTTCTGATGTGTTCTAATCTCTGGTGTAAGATGATATCTCACTCTATTTGCATCTCCCTGATGATTAGTAGGTGGAGCATTTTTTCATGCTTTTTTTTTTGCCATTTGTATTTCTCTTTTGAGGAAGATTTTGTTCACTTTTTTCTGTTTTTGATGGAGAGGAAGCTTTTTCTTGTAAAATATCTTAGTAAACATTTAATTAAGATTATTTCCTATCAATTACATCATAACCGTTACACAGAATTAGTTAATTTCAAAATAATGTTTATATTTCTTTCATCTGCTTCATAGAAATCAAAAGTTTCAGCTGTTCATTATATTGAAGAAAACATGATAATTAATATATTACAAAGTTAAATGTGAGTCTAATATTAGAGAAATTATTTATTTTTATGCTAATAATGGCAAGGCAAAATTTTTGTGGGGTCAAATCTTTTAAAATGTTTACTAAATTGAGAAGATTGTGAGACATAAATATTTTGTTATTGATTGTGATTATACACATAATCTATAATTTTTAGCCAAAGAAACTGCAGTATCTTACTAATTATAACAGAAGTTGCAGTTGTCAGAGTTAATAAATATTTGCACATTACTACAGTTGCAGTTAAACAACAATATTTTTATGGTAAAATATTTTTTTGTAATCGTTAAACAGTGATGGAATTGATAGATAAAAACTACTACAAATGGAAGAACCTGTTTTCTATTTTTGTTGCTAAGTAGGTGTCAAAATTTGCCTTGAGTGGTGTTGACACAACTGGTTAGCCACTTGCAAAAAAGTGAACTCAGACCCCCAGCTAACACCATGTACGAAGGTCAAATTCAAATGGAATTAAGACCTTGATATCAGACCTGAAACCATAAGGTATATAGAACAATGTGTAAGTAACACTCCATCACATTGAGACTAAAGGCATCTTTAAGGAGGAAACAGCACTCTACAAAGAAGTAAAAGCAGAGATAAACAAATGGTAATATATTAAGCCGAGAAGCTTCTGCACCTCAAAGGAAACAGTGCCCAGGATACAAGAAACACCCATTGAGTGGGAGAAACTCAATGAAAAAATGTTTCACATCACTAATCATCAGGGAGATGCAAATCAAAACAACTATGAGATACTATCTTATGCCACAGAGATTGGCACACATTACAAAGAGTGAGAATAAGCAGTACTGGTCAGGATGTGGAGAGAAAGGAATACTTATTCACTGCTGGTGGGAATGCTGTCTAGTCCAACCTTTATGGAAAGCGATATGGAGATTCCTTCAAAAACTGGAAATGGAGCTCCCATGTGATCCAGCTAAAGCACTGCTAGGGATATACCCCAGGAACACAAAAATACAATACAAATAATCCTTTCCTCACGCCTATATTCATTGCAGCACTATTCACAATAGCCAGACTCTGGAAACACCCAAGATGCCCTTCAACAGATGAATGGCTAAAGAAACTGTGGTACATATACACAATGGAATAGTATATAGCCATCAAGAGAGATGAAGTCATGAAATTTTCCAATACATGGATGTGCATGGAATCTATCATGCTGAGTGAAATGAGGGAGAGAGATAGACACAGAATAATCTCACTCATCTATGAGTTTTGAGAAAAATAAAAGACATTTTTGCAATAATCCTCAGAGACAAAGAGAGGAGGGTTGGAAGGTCCAGCTCACTACATGGACCTCAGCACAAAGAGTGGTGAGTACAGTAAGAAAATAACTATACTGCAAGCTATCATAACAATGTGAATGAATGAGGGAAGTGGAAAGTCTGTCTAGAGTACAGGTGGGGGGTAGGGTGGGGATGAGGAAGATTTGAAACATTGGTGGTGGGAATATTGCACTGGTGATGGGAGGTGTTCTTTACATGACTGAAACCCAAATACAATCATATTTGTAATCAAGGTGCTTAAATAAAGATATTAATAAAAGTAAATAAATAAATAGAACTTAAAATTTAGCTTTTAATCTTTGAAGACTGGCTTTATAAATAAACCTATGTATTCTTTATTGGCATTGACATTTTTATATATAATTCTTAAATTTTTTTGTTCAATGTTAGTTGGAAGTTTTATGTAAGCGTTAGCTTTTAGTAATAGTTAAATATTAAATGTTAAAAATAAGCGTGTGCACAGGAAGGCATTATTAATCTCTTCAAAAGGAAAGGAGAAAAAGCATAATATAAAAATGAGAATTCAAACTATATTTAAATTTTAATTTTGAATTATAACTGCACTTTGGATTATACTGAGTGTGGGAAGAATTTCTTGATAGAACTTTTATCTTAATAAAACAATTAAATTCTGTATTGGAATGGAATAGATTTAGATCTTTGATTTTGCAGCATCTTTGTATAGCAAAACCTTGAAAATAATCATAATAGAGTCAATGCATTTAAAAGAACTTTTTCTTGTAGAATTATATGTTGAAAACAATCACAAAACCCACAAAATACCTTTTATGAATTATTTAAACTTTTCAAGATATGGAAAGTTAGATCATGGAAAAATCTTTCTCTAAGTCTAAGATTGAGGTGCCAGTGCTGAGAGGAGAGAGGTAAATTTGTATCTTTACTCCATGTCTCTTTATATAACAAAAATTGGTGTTTTTTCCATGGCCTGCTTTATTAGTTAAGAGGAGGCTGCCATATTTGGGGCTCATTATTGCTTTCAACTTTTGACAGGTAGCATACTTGGGAGTAGTCATAGTTTGATTAGATTTGTGGGAAGGAAGGCTATGTTGCTTGGCCTCTTTGGATCAAGTACTGGGCTAAGCTGGCTGGTATGCAAAGAACTCTTATCCACATGATTACTGAGTTAATCCTCTGCAATGAACACTTTGGCAGACATGTATGTGGGCCATAGACATCCTCATAGCCTGTGTTCTGAAAGATCCATCACACAAATATTGACCCTCAACATTCTTGCCACAAATCTTCCAAATCTGTGAGTAAGCAGCTAAACCATTAGCTTAGTAGATTCAAACTGTAGATTTGAATTGATGTCAAATGTTCTACTTGTCAGTACTGGGTAGGAGGTTTATTTTCTTATCTCTGTTTTTAAGGGTCATCTTTGAGTGTGGTATTAGTTTTATAGTCATCCATTTTTGGCTTGTCTCAGTATAACACTGACTCATTTGTTGATGAGGCCTGTATTTTATCTTCTGAAAACTGAACATAATGACTAGATCCTGAGGCCATGGGATTCAGCGAAAGAGGTGAAGCAGAAAGAGGAATCGTAAAAGTAGACCGTCAGAATAGTTTGCTTAACTTTTCTGAGTCTGCTAGGTTCTGTTTTTATACACAACTTCAAATTTGTATAAAACCTAAATTTCTATGCAAATTCTTAAAGAATAAACAATAACAAGAAAAAGGACAATATAATACCTTTATACCACTCTTATTATCTGAAAGACATATCTGAAGAAATACTAATCAAAAAGAATGCTTTTAATGTATAATAACTTACAATTTTTCAAACATGAAATGATCCTAAATGTACACCAGTAGATATTTTAAGAACTTGTAGTATATTTACTCAATTGAATAGTGTTCTACTGTTAAAAAAAGATGAAATTGTGTCATTTGGCAAAAATAAATGCCACTAAGGTAATTATGTTAAATAAAATAATAAGTAAAAGACAGTTACTAGATGATTGTACTCATTTGGTATATTAATTAAAGCAAATAAAATGACAATGCCCAATAAAAGCATCTCCTAGACTCAGTTAAAATAATAGTGAGGATAAGTGGGCAAGTAAGTGGTTTTGAGGAAGGAGTAACTGTGTCATTTTGGAGGTACAATGGTACTGGAACTTTGGTGATAGGTGTGATGAACTCTATACATATATATATATATATATATATATATAAAGCATTAAGTGTGTCCTTTACATTACATAATACTAAAATTAGTAATCCATTTTGTAAAAGAAAAAATATAAGGAATATTTTCCTTCATGCCCAATTTTATGGTTTGCTAATTTAATTAATGATGGATACTTAATCCACTATAGTTAAGTTGGATCACATAGTCAGCTTAGTATCCTTTATTGAAATATAAATCTTAGACCAGGAGTCAGTCTTCAGTGATGGAATACTTTTAGAAAGGAGAATAGTTTTGCAATGAAGGAGAGTACGAGAATTTGCCAACAACTTTAATGAGGCATCCCTGACATTTTCTATACCTTTGGATTTGTTGATTATAATATGAACTTTAAATGGTACAGTACCCTTTATTGTAGCCTGTACCTTGAATATATTATGAAAATATTTCTCTGCTTTGGAAACTTTCTCTTGTTCATCCAAGAAGAGTGTGTCATGAAGATGAGACTGATGTTTGTCTTCCCATTAATGCCAGTTTGAAGATCCACATGATGTCTAACTATATGATTAAAGTTAATTTTCATAACCATTACCTTAATCATTATATTGATTCACTGGTAGAATTTATGGCTCACTGTAACACTGATATTGAATGAAATGCATTTTCTTACTTTTTGCATATTTAATTTGTAAGAGCACCTATAGTTTTCTGTTGCTAAGTAACATACCTATTATCTGCTGCCACAATGAGTCTATCTGAATAATTTCCGTAATAACTTAGGATATTGCTTTAATAGTATACCATCTAAAATGAATTAAAAAAAACAATTCTAAGCTGTTGGAGAAAACAGACTGAAATATTCCCTCACAGGAGGGTCATCTGCCAAGAATCCCAAAGAGAGGGTACATATATACACCAAGCTCACAGAAGTAATTTATAATAAGTTTATTGCTGTTTTAATGTCTCCAACTAGAAACCTCATTCACTAGAGAATTTCTAAAGTTTACAAGAGCTAAAGGGTTCATAAAGGGATATTTTTAATAAAAGGATTATTTTGCTCTAGTGACTTAAAATTATATTTATCAAGACCATAAATGAAGCATGAGACAGAAGAAAGGCAATGTTCCAGTTCTTTCCAAGCAGAATTGAAAAATGGAAATACCATGATTGTCCTAACATAGGAATAACTTAGAGATATTCTCTGATGTCCATTTATTCTCTGTCTCTTACAGGAGAGTCTCTTTGTTGAATTTGTCCAATTTGTAGATGAATAAATAATTCTTAAGTCTTCTTTGAACTCTATACTCAGGCAACAAATTATTTGTGTCTCAATACAACAAAAAACATTACAATATTTAACAAAGACATTAATATAGGTTAATAAAATGAATGATTTTGCATTACCCCAGTGGCCCTTATGTAAATTCTTTAATATTTGATCATAGTGTGTGTGTGTGTGTGTGTGTGTGTGTGTGTGTATGTGTGTCCTGAGGGACAGTCTGGGGCAACTGTGGCAGAAATTTCCAACTGTATAAAACTCAATAATTTATTAAGCCTTCTGCCTTAAGTTGGACAATTTTTCCCTAACATACTTCTGCATCATTTCAGTGAAATCAGAACTCCAAGTACATTATTCTAATAAAATTTACCTCTATTTGCAAAATCATGGTGAATGGATCATTTTGTTTTGCTATGATTATAAATAACTCCTGTTTTATTAGTGACTTATTTACTACACAACAATTAGTGTCTTATGTATGGGACTTATCAACTGTAAGACTTCTGATAGTTCTGCTCTCCACATTTTTCTAAGGTAATAAGTGAGTACCTGTACTGTAGTAGAGGGAGAATAAATGATGGCTTGATTAATTCTTATATGTTTGAAAATTACATACTTCTCTTACATATCTATAACTAAAAAAGCATCACTTTCTGTCAGTCATTTTCTTTTGGAAAGAGTCTTCACAGGTATAACTGATTGCTAATTATGTAGCCTCCTGGTCTCTGGGACATGTCAAGGAAATAGAGAGATAAATCTGGGAACCTATTCTAGAGGGCTAGATTATAGTGGGACTGAAAGCTCAGAAACAGACCTATTACAATCAGTTCTAAAGGATGATTAAACTTGTAAAGACAAAGAAGAAAGAACTATAAACTCCAGGAGTAGTTTTAGTTCCCTCTAGTTCCCTACTATATCTATATCAAGTATATATTTTGACATTTGCATTTATCAAAGTTTCTTGACATTGTGTTAGATCTCTGTATCTCTTCCCACCTTCCAGCTAAAGAGCACAAACTTCATAAGGTTAGATGGAAACTAGGTTTAATGAACAATGTTTCTTTGGTGTTAGACAATTGCTTGACACAAAAAGAAACAATGAGAGGACAAGTGAATTAATGAGTGAGTGAATGAATAGGCAACTCATCACTAACACTCTTGGCAGCTTCTTGGACATATAACTCCTAGAACATCTGACCTTATATCATTATTTTTAGCTTATATCATTATATTTTTAGTCTTATATCATTATTTTTAGCTCCAGGATGCCTACTTCATCAACAAGTTTACATTTCTACTGCTCCCTTTATTTGCATGAAGCTTTTAACAAATGGCAATTGTGACAGCTATTATTGTCACAATTTTTCAGGGTTTCTTCACATCTCATGCCATTATGTCCCCTCTGGATTGTGGTTTCTCATGGCTTAGTACTCAAGGGGTCCTATTCTATACAACAACTTCTAACCTGTGACCCTCCTCCAGCACTGAGCCAAAAGAAGTCCTTGAACAACTTGAGGTGTGTTCTCTAAACAAAAATAAACTATAATTTCTTTAACCTTTACAATAAACCTGTGAAGTAGGTAGTATTATTGACCTCATTAATCAGACAAGGAAATCAAGAGCCAGAAGATTAAAGTAACTAGTCCAAGATCACATGCTAGAGAAGTACTGAGGTAGTATTTGAATTAAGGGGTCCAGCATTTATTGATTCAACATATGAATAAACATTGAGTTACAAAAATTAATATTAGAGTAAGACATATTATCTTCCAAGAGTTACAGAGTTTTCCACATTACAATAGGGCATGTTTTCAACTTGATAATTTGAATAATAACCTTTAAAAAATCTTTGAGAAAGAGAATTGGAATTACTTCTTTTTAGCTCCATCTATGAATCATCTGACAAAATGAGGGATAAGAAAGATTTATTTTAAACTAAAACTTACCAATTGAACCTGGGAGGAATGGTTTCTTAATATCAACTTTTCAATGCTGTTTCAAGAGAGCTCTTCAAAGGTCGCTTATAGACTTTGGTTATATCATGAAGATAAAGAAAGTCAAGATCATGCACATATTAGATTTCTGTGGCTGCTGCAGCAAATTACCCTAGTCTGAGGGCCTTATCATAAGCATGCAATAATTGTCTTACATCTGGATGATGAGTCTGAGAAGGATCTTGTCAAGCTTGACAAGACTTGAGACTAAGGGCTCAGTAGTGTTCTCAATGGTGGTTCTATGGAAGAATCTGTAATACTTTCTCAGCTTGTAGATTCTATATACTTTATTCAGCTCACTTCACCCTTTGCATCTTCATAGTGCTCTGCTTATTGCCCTATTGTTTCACTCTTAACTATACTTCTCATATCTTCTATATTTAAAGATCCTTGTGATTCAATTGTGAGAAACATGGGATCATCTTATTTCAAGGCCAGATCATTATGAACCACCATTATACCTGTAACTTTAGCATGTCTCAACTTGTTCGTGGTTCTAGGAAATAGGCCATGAAAATTTGAGGGGGACACTGTTTGGCCTGTCATTACTTGCTCATGGGCTAAGTTCCCCCCCTTAAGCCTCCAGAAATGAGGGGTTTATTAAGATTTGGGTTATAATTAATGTGACAGCAGCAAGTTGTAGAAAGTTGTATGTCACTTTATTCAACACACATTATCAATAAATATAATTAGTAATTATTATACAGCAAATACATTATCAATTAAAATTATATACTTGGAAAATGTTATTAGATGACTGAAGTAATTTGTGAGATATTAACTTTGATGACCAATTAGAAAAAAATAGAAAAATTTGAATAAAGTTAATCTATAAATAAGATGTTAGTAAAAGCAACATAATTTATTGTTCCTATGTGGGTTCAGTCTTGCCCTCAGAAGTTAGCATTAATAACAATTTCTTATATATCTAGAACTTTATAGTTTATAAAACTCTATAGTATATAGAACTTTTCAGCCTGTTGGCCTGTATGATATAATTTTTTATGACTCTCAGAATTCTCTTGATATTATACTCTGTGATCCAACCACACTGCTGTTTATTGTTCTTTTAGAATATCTGAATCATTCCTGAAGCCCTAGGTCCTTGCAGTCTCTATTTATTTTGGAGTATTCTTCTCACAGATTTTTGCATGTCTTGTTTCTTCTTTGAGAGATTAACTCAAAATAATTTAGAGAGATTTATCTTTAAGATTTAATTTTGATAGATTAACTCAAAATACTTTCTTTGGTGAATTTTTTCTTATACTGATTTACCTTCTATCACAAGTTCCAGTTTGGATTAATCAGCTCAGATAGCCATAACAACAAGCTGAAGACTGAATGGCTGAAATAATAAAAAATTAATTTTCTTACCTGGTGCATTGGAAATCCAATGTTTCAACAAATTTGATTCCCTAGTTACTTTTTTGCTGTGTTCTCCCATGAGAGAGGAGGGAAGTCCTTTGGTATTTCTTTTTTTTTCCAGCCCTCCCCCAGTATTTCTTTATGTAAAGGCATTGATTCCACTATGAGGAGTCTACTCTCATGATTTCATAAAAGTCTAATTACCTGGTAAAGATCAAAACTTCAAATACCATTTAGTGTTAACCCTTTACCATATAAATGTGTACATGTTGTGCGCTGAGGGTGGGAGGTGCAGCACAATTAGTCTATAGCGAATTGTTTTCTAATAGAGAACAGAACTTTCAAAACTAAAATGACTGTGTTTTCATTTCTTTCCTGACACATCTAGTTCAAGAAAACTTTACAGGGAGCCGGACGGTGGCGCTGGAGGTAAGGTGCCTGCCTTGCCTGCGCTAGCCTAGGACGAACCGCGGTTCGATCCCCCAGTTTCCCATATGGTCCCCCAAGCCAGGAGCGACTTCTGAGCACATAGCCAGGAGTAACCCCTGAGCGTCACCGGGTGTGGCCCAAAAACAAAAAAACAAAAAACAAACAAAAACATAAAACAAAAAAAAAAACAAAAACAAAAAAAGAAAACTTTACAAACAGGAATCTTGTATATATTTGTCAATAGGGAGCCTTGTTGAGTAGCTAGTGATGAATCATGATGATAAATTTGTCAAAAAAAAAAAACCGAGTATCTTCTTGACTACTAATATACATTGTCTTGCTCTCTCCATAAAAGAATCTATCTATAAGCACCCAATTATGCACTGGTTCTTTAGAGTTATGTTGTGAATACATTACTATAATTTCAATACATCTTTTTTTCTTTTTAAAGTGAGTACATCTTTATGGTTATTGCTTGAAAACATTGTTTGCATGGCCAACCATATGAAAAATTATTTAGTCTTTCCCTGGTTGCAAATGCACATGATGAGAATGAGACAGAGCTCAGATAGAAAGGGATGAAAGGGATGTGCACTATGACTCACAACTGATAATTGAAGGAGCTGAGCTTAGAATCTTCCTCTTTTGACACTATGAACTACCTTGGTACAGTCTCATGTCACTTATTTTAGTAAAATATCTGTCCAACAGCCAACTTATATGAAGTCCCGGAAGTTTATGAGGCTATTCCTTCCCATTTAAGTAAAATGGGGTAGAAAAATCATTTCAAAATGTCCTAGATTGGCTATGTCTATGTGTTGCTGAGTTGTTGGGTGACTGGCCTGATCAGAGTCCTTAAGATCTTGTTCTCTTTAGTCTCTCTGACTATGAGGTTATGGCAAGAAAAAAGAAACATAAACAACAAGAAAAGAGTGAATGGAACCAGGAGCAGTTAATTAGATTAGGCTCACTCTTTAGGAAGTTTCACTTATGATGCCAAACGAGGCATGCGAGCCTCATGCAGATTTTTATAAATTTTCACCATTTCTGTTGAATTACAGACCTCTTCACCAAATACATTCATTTAACGACTAAACTAAAATAATTGTAAGCAAGTAAAAAGAGCAGGCTGTCCTTTGTATCAATTTGTTTTTAGGAGCTTTAAACCTTAAGCTTAAAATAAATCAAGCAAATAACATCTCTCATGAGCATTCTGCCAGATTGAAATACACAATGAGAAAGAAATGAAGTGCAGATTAAATAACAAACTTCAGTAATGTCTCTAAATGCAGGAACATCAGCACAGTCAGAGTGCCTTATGACAAACAAGAATTGGGCTTTGGAAAGCCTTCTATGACCTTTTGGATTTAGGTATAGTCATACAAAATTCCCCAAGCTTCTGGAAATATTTTTTGTGTGGATATCAGAAGAACTGCAGCAGCAGTTGGGAATAAGCTGGGCCTGAAGGTCACATTTATCCTACTCAAATTTCACCATGTTTCTGAGGCATTAACCATCCTGTTGGAAAATGAATATCCCAAACTGCAAGCCTCAGATATAACTTATTAACATCCCATTATTGCTGATTCTACTCCACACCCATCTGCTTTCCATAAGGACTCCATGGCCATACCACAGTGGACATAGACATGAGCAAAGAACTATCCATATCCAGATATGGAGAGTGTGAGCTTCAAGACACAATTTAGTTTGGTGTCTGGTGAGGCTTGGTTTATTATTTACAGATGGTCATTTTCTAGCTGTGCCCTAACAACATAGAAGAATAAGGAAGTCTAGGGTCTGTGTTCCAGAGGCACCTAATCTGTCCCTGAGGGCTTTAAATTCTAACTTTCCAAACTTCTCATCACCTTCCAAGAAAGTCTAAATCTGATAAGTTTAATATACTTCTAATCATCTCTCAATATCCTATCTCCATAAACCATCACATTGGGATTAATCTTCAAAGTAAGAATTATGGGGAAGAACCAAACATACAGTCTGTAGAGAAGGGAATAGAGGTTATGCAAGGAAGCAAAGTAAGTTACTCTTAGTAGAGAATTAAAAAGGTGACTCTAATCATCAGGGAGATGCAGTTCAAAACAACAATGATCTCACACCACAGAGACTAGCACACATCACAAAGAACAAGAACAATCAGTACTGGCTGGGATGTGCAGAGAAAGAAACTTTCAGTCACTGCTGGTGGGAATGCTGTCTAGTCCAGCCTTTATAAAAAACAATACGGAGATTCCTCAAAAAATTGGAAATTGAGCTCCTATATGATTCAGCTATATACCACTCCTAGGAATATATCCTAGGAACACAAAAACACAATACAAAAATGCCTTCCTCACACCTATATTCATTTCAGTACTATTTACAATAGCCAGACTTTGGAAACAAACAAGATGCCCTTCAACAGATGAATGGCTAAGGAAACTATGGTACATATACACAATGGAATGCTATGCAGTCATCAGTAGATATGAAGTCATGAAATTCTCCTAGACATGGATGTACATGGAATCTATAATGCTAAGTGAAATAAGTCAGAGGGAGAGATAGACACTCATCTATGTGTTTTAAGAAAAACAAAAGATATTATAATAATGCCCAGAGAAAACAGAGATAAGGGCTGGAAGGATTGTCTCTCAAGGTGAAGCTCACCACATAGAGTGGTGAGTTTAGTTAGAGAGATGACTACACTATCAGGATAATGTTAATGGGTGAGAGAAGTAGAATACCTGTCTCGAACACAGGCAGGGGGTGGGGAAGGAGGGAGATGAGGACTCTGGTGGTGGAAATGCTGCACTGATAAAGGGGGGTGTTCTTTCTATGACTGAAACCCAACTACAAAGTATGTAATCATGGTGCTTAAATAAAGAAATGAAAATAAATAAATTTTAAAAAATGAAGTAGCCAGGAGTACCAGACAGCATGGCCACAAAATATAAAAAGTTAAAAAAAATAGAATAAGGACAGGTGCATCGGGCTGAATGATCGGGGCCTGCGTGCATGCTGACTCCAACGCCGGGGAAAGACTGAGCCTTTAGCGAGGAAAAACCACACTACTAGAACGACAATGCAGAAAGCCCGTAGGCAAACACTAGGCACCGAGAATGACGATGATGGCTTGGACGACCTTAAAAATCACAACCCTCTGCTTAGCCTCTCGGATAAGGAACTTAAAATAGAAATATGGAATATGTTTGTAAAACTCCAAGAAAGCATAGATCGATCTGAACAGAACACAAAGACAGAACTTAGAAAACTTCAAACTGAAATAGCAGGCCTGAAAAACATGGTAGCTCAACTGAAAACCTCAGTGGATGCCCTCGACAGCAGGGTAAGAGCAGCTGAGGAGAGAATCGGACTACTGGAAGATGAGGTGCAGAAAAACTCAACACAGCAGAGAAGAAATGGGAAAAAAATAGAATAAGATGGATCAAATTTACAAAGGTGGAGTAAAATCATTGAAAACACTAGAATACACATCTGTCTCTAATGGTTTTTATCCTTGATCAAACTAGTAACCTACAAATAAAGATAGTATCCTTCCTCACAGTGACACACATGCTGATATGAGATTCAGAGAAGCTAAAAAAAAGAGAAACAGAGAGAAAGATGAAGAAGTTAAAGCACAGACATGATGCTTCCTTTACAACAAGATGATCTAGTAGCTCTCCCCTATCTAATGTCCTGATGGTGGGTTAACAACTCATAAACATCTTATGATAGTAAAATAAACTCGAAGAATTGGAACATAATTAATTGATAAAAAACAAATGTGTATATATGGATCTGCTACCATGTGAAAGAAATTATTAGCACCATTATGACTTTTATTTTAAAACTGGTGAAGATATTTCTTCTTATATTTATAGCTTCCTTTTTGGGATTAATAAAATTGTACCAAGGTAAAGCACTACCTTTGCATGCTGCCAACCCTAAATCACTCTCCAGCACTGCACATGGTCTTCACTGATCACAGAGCCAGGACTAAGCCCTGAGTACTGTTGGGTGGAGCCCAAATTTCCTCTCCCCCAGAAATACTGCACTATTAAAAAAAAAGAAAAAAAACATGTAATACACATTTTATATGCTTTAGAAATAGGTGACATAATTTGCTTCAGTTCTTCACTTTTCTTTGTGTCCATACTCTATGTCATGTAATCTTGACCTTTTTCTGGTTAGTATTTTTGTGTCTGATTTTGGGTTTGACAGTATGCTTAGCTTTGGACAGTAGTAAACAGAAGTGACAGTGGCCTGTCCTGGTTCTGAACTTAGGAAGCTTTGTCTAACTCTGCATTATTGACCCTCAGTCATTACTTTCAGAAAAACATACCCAGTAGTATTTGGTCCTAAAAGGAGAGAAACATGGAAAACCTAGAATAACATGGAAAACCCAGAATAATGTGAACAAATGCATTTGAAATCATAAGAACAAGTCAGATAAACCCCACTGGATCAGCTGGTTTCTAGACATATGAAAAATGAGAAATTCTAGCCTTGAGATTACAGACATGAGTAGTTAGTTGAAACAACCCCTTAATTGTCTCAACTACTCCTTTTAAAAATATTTTTTATTGAAACCATTGTGGATTACAAGTCCTTCATAGTTGAATTTCAGATATACAAAAACAGCGAGTTAGGGCCATTCCCACCATAGTGTTGACCTCCCTCACTAAAATTCCCAGCATGCATCATATACTTCCACCCTTAGTTCCCTGGCCTGCCAGTGTAACAGGCCCGTTTTAAATTGTTTGGGACTCTTGATTCTATTGTTGTTGACTTTGGCTTGATTATTTAATTCTGTCCTTTCTTCTTTATAAATCTCCACCAATGCACCTGAGACCACTTGACCCCTGGCCCCCATCCTCTTTTTTTTTTCTCAATTTTTTAGAAAAATTAGGAAATTTAAGGTAAAACAAAGTAATTCATGTCCCAGAGTCCTATAAAATAGAGGCAGGAGCCCTTATCTACAATATAAAAAATGGGGGGGTGGCTAGTGTTTTTATTTTTATTTTTTGCATAGGCACAGCAAACATTGGGGAAATTAGAAAGGAAACATCTTTGGCCTAAAAACAGATGTTCCTACCCATGAAGCATCCTGTCATAAGACCAACTACAGGCTCCTGGCATACTAATTGTTCACAACCCCAAGGTCTTGTTGTCATGGCCCCAGGAAAAGTTCTCAATCATGGTTGTCACAGTCAGGCTTCTGTAGAGATCTTGTTTTTTTGCACACATTCTGTTTCTTAGGTGTGGTGTCATGGAGTGTCTTCTACCTGAACTCAGATTCCAAGAGAAACTTATTTACTTTAATTTTCTATGAAACAGGTCCAAAAAAGAAATAGGGAAAGCTACCTCTACATAGGAAATACATAATAATTATAATTCTTAAGGACATACATCTAAAGAAATATACATTCACCTTTAAGTCTTTTAAAGTAGTCTGGGGGGATACAAAATCTATAGCACAGTTTCAACCTGCAATGTGGTCTTGTAAGTCTGAAAAATGGTTCGCAGAAGTCACGGATCAGGTATTGTCCTCGAGCTGGGGTCTCTCAAGAGCCGAATCTGGTAGCAAAGCAACAACCCATCGTGAATGGAGGTGGGAGAAAAGGAACCACATAATGAATCAGCAGGGGCAGTGGCAGCAATTTCTTCCTGCAGCAAGGTGGGCTGGGAAGCTAAGTTTCTTTGCTTTGGCAGCTTGGTGGGGCAAAAGGAAGGTTCTGGTTCCGGAGCAGTCAGTCAGGAACTGAGGGTAAAGAGGGTAAAAAGGTAAATAATGAGAAATAACAGATTAGAGGTGAGAGGGTGAGAGGATAGAAGAGTATTTGTAAAGTGAGGATAGAAGAACATTTGTAAAGTGGTAATCAGGGGAGGGGGAAAAGGAAGTGTTATGTATAAAAGGGACTATATACAATATAGACAGGGATCATGTACAATACAGATTAGACAAACATAGAGATGTCGACCACGTACAA
>PVKC010011885.1:0-24376 GCA_004027635.1 Crocidura indochinensis | reverse complement strand
CTGAGCCTGTAGGAACTCTGGGAGAATAGTGAATCCTGAGAGTCTACTCTAGTCTGCTTGAGTGGTTACTCCAGTAAATACTGAAATTTAAGCTAACAGCTAGGATGGGCAATGGGTATTAATATTATTAAGATTTGGGGCCGGAGAGATAGTACAGCGGTGTTGGCCTTGCAAGCAGCTGATCCAGGACCTAAGGTGCTTGGTTCGAATCCCGGTGTCCCATATGGTCCCCCGTGCCTGCTATTTCTGAGCAGATAGCCAGGAGAAACTTCTGAGCGCAGCCGGGTTTGCCCCCCCCCAAAAAAAAAATTATAGATTAGGGAAGATTCCATTCTACCTGTTAGAAACTGGAGAATTGAGGGTCTTAAGCCTCTTTTTTTCTTTTCTTTCTTTTTGTTTTTTTGCAAAGTCCAGGCTAGCTACCACACCCCCTCCTAAAAGCCCTTGTACAGGTCAAGTATGTAGCTCCTTCCTGGCCCATGGGATGGTCTTTACCCCTTTGAATCTCTCTGTTAGAACTCTGTCTAGATGTGTCTGGCTCCTTCTGTACTTGGAGACCTTAGAGTGTTTGGTTTAGTGCATGGATGGAACAAAATCTCAAAAATTGGAAGTTTCTAGAATACCAAACAAAATTCTGATTTTGCCTTTTTTTTTCATGAGCTAAGAAATGGGAGGTCAGACAGAGTATAGGAGTTAAGGCACATGGCTTACAAGTAGCCAGGCATAGATTTTGAAGCAGGGTGGGGTGGTAACATCCAATTGTGCTCAGGGGTTAGTTATTCCTGGCTCTGCATTCAGAAATCACCCCTGGCGCCTTTTATTTTCTTATTTTAGTCCAAAATTTTAGAATTCTTATTATATATATTAGAAATCCTTCTTTCTCTCTCTTTCCTAACATCCCATATAGAGGTTAGAGGCTGTTTATGTTCAGCATCATAAACAGTAAGGTAGAGACTCGGGTGGTGAGAAGCCCAGAGATTCCAATGAAGTTTCTTGTTTACAGAAAGCATCTGAGTCGCTTTGGAATTGGTCTTGACCTATACTCGAGATATTTATCCTCCCCAATCTCAGGTCCGATTTGCTGCTGCTCTGTTGTGAGGTGCAGAGAATGGGAATTCTTCCTGCAGGGAGTTCTTCTATTCAGCTTGGGGTACCTGGATGATTTTTCAGCCCAGTCATACTGCTTGCTCTGTTTTCTTCTCTTTCCCCTTGGTCTTTTATTCTGGTAGCACAGGGAGCTTAAATTCTACCCTTTGTTGGACACCAGGAAGACCCAGGGGATGGACAAACATCTTCCCTCTTTGAGATGGAGGTCAGGTAACCCAGGACATGGGTGAACTTGAATTCAACTGTAATGAGGTGCCAGACTCACCTGAAAGCTACAGGAACCTGAAGCCTGAGAGTGTCAGGACGATGGGATTAGAATTGGCTTAATTGGAATTAGTAGGGTGTGTGGAAAGGGCATGAAGAAAAAAATAAGCAAATGTCTAAGTCACGGAGAGTGGGAGGCTGGGTTGAAAAGAAAAGGAGTGTGATGACGAACCTTCCCCCAACTTACCCAAAAAGGAAACCCCTTGAAGGTCAGACTGAAAGAGAAAGTCTTCTATCTTGGGCACGGGCTACTCTCTTCACCTCCTTTTTTTTTTTTTTTTTTTTTTTTGTGGTTTTTGGGTCACACCCGGCAGTGCTCAGGGGTTACTTCTGGCTCCATGCTCAGAAATTGCTCCTGGCAGGCACGGGGGACCATATGGGGCACCAGGATTCGAACCGATGACCTTTTGCATGAAAGGCAAACGCCTTACCTCCATGCTATCTCCCGGGCCCCATCTTCACCTCCTTTTTGTCATCATTGATGATGGTAGCAAGACAGCCTGTGTTTGGACACACAGTCACATCCTTTCTTAGACTCTAAGCTAAGGATGACAGTGAATAGGTGAATTGATGAGGTCCTTAAAGCCAAAAGATTGGATACAAGAGGGACACTTTCCCAGGTGGGTAGTGACCTATTTGTCACAGAGTGAGACTTCCAGGCGCCTGCTGCATGCTTCGAGGAGGGAGGTGCTGCCCAGGGAACAGAGTGAACATCTTCCATCTCATTTCCTGTGGGTGAAATACCAGAAATACCAGGGATCCTGAGGTCTAATCTACTGGAACATAAAATGGAACATACAACGTCCCCTAGATGTGGGTAGATTCAGGCAAGTGGGGAGTGGAGCAGGTTGGGTAAAGGCATCAGACAAGAAGGACTTTGGTGGTTCAGCTTTGAGCAGTTTCTTGAGATCTTGAGTCTGGTTTTTGTCTTTCTGGGATTCTCTGCTGAGTTGGCGTTACTAAGATCATTGAAGAAAAAGCCAATGGGTTAGTCAATGCCCACATTTGAAGACACACAGAACCCAATGTGAGGTCCTTTAAGCATGGGGTGAGAGAGCAGAGACCACAGGGCCCGAATTTTGTTTCTCTCTTCTGTACCTGCCCAGGAGGCAGAAAGGACAGAATTGTGCTGTCTTTGCTTTCCTCAAACAAGAGCAAGTTATGTGTGGTTGAGAGAATCCACATGCCTCTTTCTGTCCCTCTGTGACAAGTCTTTTCTATTCTAAAGATGAGCTTCTCTTCTAGATGGATCCAGCAGGACAGAAAGTCAGTCCATATAATGCAGAAGACATACGATTTGTGAAATGTCCCCCTAAGGTATGCAGAGGACTGGGGACAGGAATAGAGTCTTGGCTGAATTGAGAAGCTTAATGGGGTCACACGGCGGGGGGCGGGGGTGGGCTTCTGACAAGTTCTTGACCTTTTGTAGGATTATGGGTCTATTATTCTGGGCCTCAACACAACTTCACATTTTTGGTATACTGAGGGTTCCATCTATGGTTAACAGTCTCTTGTAAACTGAGGCTCCTTCTAGTCTGTTGCAACAAGCCACAGCTCAATTACCATTAAATGTCCCATCTATAAGATGGGTGTCATCCATATGTGACTGAGAGTAGATGGTATAAAATTAAGACTGATGAATCATAAATTAAAAAAATTAAAAACATAAACATGTTAAATTTATTTTTTCATACCATTCAACTTCTTAGCTTCCTTGATAAACATGTACATTTTCATCATTATATTCTAAAGCCAACAGAATTCACCCTATCTATCCTTTTACTTTGACTACTAAAATGTTTTAAATAGTTTTTCTTTTAAAGAAGCACTGCTATGATTTTTCCCCAACAGTAGAAACCTCTGGGTGAAAACCAAGAGGGACTATCTAATGTCAATAGGATCTTTCAGTGTATCAATGAGCTCCCAGAGGGAACTCAGAAACAACGTAATGAAGAAATGCCACCAAATCGTTTGTATGTTCTTTTTTTGGGGGGAGGGTCACACCTGGCAGCACCCAGGGGTTACTCCTGGCTCTACGCTCAGAAATTGCCCCTGGCAGGCTCAGAGGACCATATGGGATGCCGGGATTTGAACCACTGCCCTGCATGCAAGGCAAATGCCCCACCTCCATGCTATCTCTCCAGCCCCCTTTGTATGTTCCTGAATATAATTCCTTTATAACAATGGGTGTTAATATTACCTAACAATTAAATCTGATGGTGATGCAATTTGGGAGTCATGGTTCCAACCTATTCTTTCTTCCTACAGGAGCAACCCTATCTGTACACCTACAGAAACAGCAACTATCAACCCATGTTGCCTCTAAACTACCCTTTATTTAAGGTATAAAGAGGTTTTCTTGGACAAATAGGCTTATAGATCAGTGTTATGTCTCTTATTAAGTCTTCAGAATCATCATGGGCATGTGAAGGGTGAAGAATCTGTGGTTGGATGATCCCTTGGAACTCAGAGCAGGTTTTTGGATGCCATAGTTAGAATAGCCTGAATAGCTATTACTCTATGGTGGCTTGAGTTGGGAAACTAAGCAAAGCCTGCTCCTCATAATTTTTTTTGGTTTTGGGGTCACACCTGGCAGCGCTCAGGGGTTACTCCTGGCTCTATGCTCAGAAATCGCCCCTGGCAGGCACAGGGGACCATATGGGATGCCGGGATTTGAACCACCGTCCTTCTGCATGAAAGGCAAATGCCTTACCTCCATGCTATCTCTCAAGCCCCTGCTCCTCATAATTTTAAAGCAAGACAATTTAAATGCTCAAACTCCTCCAAATCTCCCCCAAATTCTCCTGAACACATCTGACCCCTTGCCTGAAGAGAAGGTTAGGAAAAGGCACGGAATGTAGTGAGGTCTGAAATCAGAAGCAACGAAAGCAACAGTGAGGACCAGCGTGGAAGGACACATTTCTTGCTTAGCTCATAAGTCTCTGACTACCTTATCAAAATTTTATGCGATGTCCTATACTTCTGAGGAAGCAAGAACCAGTTGGAGGCTGGTCAATTTTGTTCTTCCAGAGCATGGGCACTAGTGCAGGTGCAATCAGGTTGGTTCTAGCCCCATTCAAGTCTCCTGGTGGGGTCAGAGGGTGAGATTTCCTCCGCCTGCTGAAGACAATGCTAGTAATTAGGTCTCACCACAAAGCACAAAGACCAGTGTGAAAGCCCACCCAGTTATCAGTTTGTCTCACACTGCCTATGCACACAATATATAAAACAGGCAGATCTTCCCGCTTCACCTGGGAATTCAGAAAAATGGCACAAGAGTGCTATGCTCTAAAAGGGAGGTCCTCTGTCCAGGCTGAGAGGAAAAGAGCACTGTTGTGTTCCAAGCAAGGTTCTACAAAGGAGGAAACCTACTGGGATGGAGAGGCCAGTCATGAGTTGGAGACTTTGGAAAAGACACTGAGGATTCTCAAATAGGGGTGTTGAAGGAGGGAGAAGTCTTAAAAGATACTTCATTTGTACTCTAAGTGGGAGATTCTAAAACAGACACTCTTCCTTTCATTCTACTTTCTGTATTGATTATCTACTTGTTATTTTCTTTTCTAATTTCAGTCAAAACCAGTTCTATTCAAGTGCTCTGACAAGACTCCCTCCAAGAACATTCCCCAATCAGGTACAGAACTTGATCTTTAAACTTATCTCATGTGCAACATTATCAAATAGAAGTAACCTTAGGATAACCAAGGCTTTCCACACAATCTAAGAAAGAACTTATAGATTTTCCTTAGACCAGAGAAAGGAGGTAGGGGTATTTGAAGTTTATGACTGCCCTTCCTTCATCTAAAACAGGGGTCTCAAACTCAATTTACCTGGGAGCCACAGGAGGCAGAGTCAGTAGTAAGCCTTGAACATTGCCGGTTGTGACTCAAGCAACTAAAACAAAACACAACAAAACAACAAAAGATTCCTCTAGGGCAGGGTCACAAAATGTTGTACGGAGGGCCACAAATGGTCCGCGGGCCGCGAGTTTGAGACCCCTGAATTCTAAAACTTCATATAAAACATCCAGAAGCATCATCCCTTCAGCATGGGTTGTGCTGAGTTATGCGAAGAGGTAAGTGTTGGTGGCTTATATGATTGTCCCTAGCTGTGAGCTCACAGGAGGTGAATTTGTTTTCCAAAAAGCAAGAAATACATGATTAAGAAGGAAGAAAAAGTTGGGGCCGGAGAGCTAGCATGGAGGTAAGGCATTTGCCTTGCATGCAGAAGGTCAGTGGTTCAAATCCTGGTATCCCATATGGTCCCGAGCCTGCCAGGAGCGATTTCTGAGAATAGAGCCAGGAGTAACCCCTGAGCACTGCCGGGTGTGATTAAAAAAGAAAAAAAAAGGAAGTAAAAGTAGCATGCTCACACCTTCAGTTTAACTTCAACAAGCAAGAAAATATTTAAAAAACACGCAAACAAACAAAAGCATGGCCCAGAACAAGAAATCTTGACCATTTATTTCTTTTTTGAGGAAGTATTGTTCATTTTTTCTCCCCAGTTTTTGATGGAGTTATGTTCTGAGTACAGTGGGTTACTGTTATAAAAATCTTGGCATATATTAGCTTCTGTTCTAAATTGCAGAGGAAAGGCTAGCGGATGAAGTTTTTTTTATTTATTTATATATCTTTAAGCACCATGATTACAAGCATGTTTGTAGTTGGGTTTCAGTAATAAACAGAATACCCCCTTCACCAGTGCAACATTCCCACCACCAATGTCCTCCCTCCCCTATCCCTGCCTGTATTCTGTACAGGCATTCCACTTCTCTCATTCTTTAACATTGTCATGCTAGTTGTCAGTGTAGTTATTTCTCTAACAGCATTCACCACTCTTTGTGGTGAGAATCAAATTGTGAGCCAGTCCTTCCAGCACTTCCAACCCTTAACTCTATTGTCTCTGGGCCTGTTACAGACTGCTAATGTCTGTAACTATTACTATTTTACTGCGTGGGTATTAATAACCAGGCACAGAAGAGAGCGGGATGGAGGAAGGTTTGCTAACAGAAAAATATTAATGTAGAAATGAGAGACCACAAGTTGTATGCGGGGCCGCACGCGTGAAATGAAGCGAGGGCAAATTTATTAAAAATTAGCTCAGCCTTATAAAGCAAAGCTCTGGAATGCCAGGTGAGGCAAAGCCAGGAGGAAAAAGAAAGGGGGTTGAGTCCTGAGATTGAAACTAGGATTAGCATATGAAGTGGCAGAGAAGCCAGAGTCGAGGAAGGACAAATGGATGCTAGCTGAAACTTTGCATCTAAAAGGTCCAGGTCAGGAGATGGAAAGGAATTTCTGTCTTGGGGTTATCTAGTTTCGATAGAAACAAAAGAAGTGAAACCCAGGTAGTAATTAGGGAGTAGGAAAAGGCAGACAGCTAATGGGGGAGTGAAAAATATTGAGTAAGTTATCAGGAAGAGAGGGGAGAAATGTTTTGTGTTATGGGAAAAACATCAGAACTAGCTATGCAATATTGACTTGGAGGAAAAAGGAAAACTTTCCTGGCGCCAGGTCAGAGAGACTGCCCAGTGGGGGTGCATCAGTTTGGCCTTGCGGTTTTTGGTACGGCCTTTCTTTGTCTGCAAGGAGGAATTTTCTGATGCTAGGTTTAAAGGGACAGAGTGAAAAGTGTCACAGCCTTTATGAAATTATGTTTCAGACAATCCACGCAGAGGTCAGCTTAGGTGACAGCTCAGAGCGGGCCTTTCTGACATGATTTCCTCTCAGGAGTTTTTTCACTCCTGAGAGGGCCGTGACATGGGCCTTATTACAGTAATGTCTTTGATTTTTCTTAAAACCCACAGATGAGTGAGTCTATTCTGTGTCTCTCTCTCTACCTTTGACTTATTTCACTCAACATAATAGATTTCATGTACATCTATCCATGTATAGGAAAATTTCATGACTTCATCTCTCCTGGTGGCTGTATAATATTCCATTGTGTATATGTACCACTATTTTTTTCGCCATTCATCTATTGAAAGGCATCTTGGTTGTTTCCAGAGTCTGGCTATTGTAAATAGTGCTGCAATGAATATAGGTGTGAGGAAGGAATTTTTGAATTGTATTTTTGTGTTCCTAGGAGTGGAATAGCTAGATCATACGGGAGTTCAATTTCCATTTTTTTGAGGAATCTCCATATTCTTTTTCATAAAGGCTGGACTAGATGGCATTCCCACCAGCAGTGAATAAGAGTTCCTTTCTTTCCTCCCCGCCAGCACTGATTGTTTTTGTTCTTTGTGATGTGTGCTAGTCTCTGTGATGTGAGATGGTACCTCAGTGTAGTATTGGTTTGCATCTCCCTGATGATTAAAGATGTGGAGCATTTTTTCCATGTGTCTTTTGACCACTTATTTCTTTTTTGAGGAAATATTGTTCATTTTTTTCCCCATTTTTTTTTTTTTTTGGTTTTTGGGTCATACCCGGCAGTGCTCAGGGGTTATTCCTGACTCCATGCTCAGAAATTGCTCCTGGCAGGCATGGGGGACTATACGGGGTACGAACCGATGACCTTTTGCATGATAGGCAAACGCCTTACCTCCATGCTATCTCCCAGGCCCCTTCTCCCCATTTTTTGATGGAGTTATGTTTTTTTTTTCTTATTAAGTTCTGTCAGTACCTCGTATATTTTGGAGATTAGCCCCTTGTCTGATGGGTATTGGGTGAATAGTTTCTCCCATTGTGTGGGTGGTTTTTGTATCTCATGCACTATTTCCTTTGAGGTGCAAAAGCTCCTCAGCTTAGTACAGTCCCATCTGTTTACCTCTGTTTCCACTTGTTTGGAGAATGCTGTTTCGACCTTGAAGATGCCTTTATTCTCAATGTCATTTAGACATTGTGTTGTTCTATATACCTTATGGATTCAGTCTTGATATCAAGGTCTTTAATCTATTTGGATTTGATCTTTGTGCATGGTGCTGGATGGAGGTCTGAGTTCACTTTTTTGCAAGTGGCTAACCAGTTGTGCCAACGCCACTTGTTGAAGCATCTTTCCTTGCTCCATTTTGGATTTCTTGCCATGGATCTTAAATAAACTTATACATGTTTAGTCTTCCGACATTTCTTCTGGACTTTGTGGCTATGCTATGCTATGCTATGCTATGCTATGCTATGCTATGCTATGCTATGCTATGCTATGCTATGCTATGCTATGCTATGACATGACATGATATGATAGCTAATCTCACCCTGGAGAACGTATCTTTTCCTCAACAAGATCAATAAATGTGGACTTCCTATTTATTTCCTGACCTTGGAGATTATTGTGTTTGTTGGCACTGGAATATGTAAAAGGAGGTTTCACAACCTTGTGGTCTGGTGCTTAGAGCTGTTTGAACAAGTATATGGATGGGTAGGTTCAGACTTGATCTAACCAAACAGGCGTGAGACCATCAATGTGTATTTTTGAGGTCTGTGTGAAAAGTATCACTTTAAAAAATGTTCTCAGCTTTCACATTTCCTGGTTGATCTATAGTTGATCTATGCATATTTTGACCACAGTTATTCATTTAGGTGTAAGCTTTTATTTAATTAATTAATTAATTAATTAATTAATTAAGTTTTTTTTTGGTCATATCCACCAGCACTCAATCACTCCTGACTCTGATTTAGAAATCATTCCTGGCAGGCTTGGGGGACCATATGTGATGCTGTGGGGGTGGGGGTATCAAATCCAGGTCAGCCATGTGCAAGGCAAATGTCCTACCACTGTGCTATCACTCCGATCCTGATGTAAATCTTTAAGATTTGTGCCCCAAAGGAAATCTGGCATCATATATTCATAGCAGCACTAATTGTAGCAATTGAAAGATAAAAATTGGAAACATGCCTCTCCCAACAAAATCTGTCATTGGATCACTGATTGAGGAGAGCTTGGTTCACCAGCACAGTATTAAATCATTCAGCTCTGAGGAGGACTGAAGTATGGGTATAGGTGTCAATGTGAGGAAGCCTTAAAAACTGTACACCACGACTGGAGTGATAGCACAATGGTAGGGTGTTTGCCTTGCACATTGCCAACCTAGAACGGACCCAGGTTCAATTCCTATCATCCCATATTGTCCCCATATGTCAGGAACAGAGACAGGAGCAACCCCTGAGTGCCACCAGGTATGGCTTAAACACCCCTCCCTCCAAAAAAAGAACTCCAAGTGACATGCCTATTTATGCTTTTATTCATAGGAAATCCAGAATAGATTAATCCATAGACACAAAACTAGTGATTGCCAGAGGTTGGGGACATGGGGGAGAATCTTCTCAATGGCTTTGTGTATCCCTGAAGGTAATAAAAACACATGGCTATGTAGAAGAGGTGTTTGGACAGTGATAATATACTACATATAATTCTGACATAATATTTTTATGTTATACAATTAAGAAATGTTAATATAAGAGTATTTCCTTTTATCAAATAGAGAAATGGAACTGACTTTTTGGTCTGTTTTGGGGACACACCTGATGGTGCTCAGGGCTTGCTCCTGGATCTTTATTTATGAATTACTCCTGTTGATGCTCAAAGGACCATATAGAATGTTGAAATCAAATCTGAGTCAGCTGCATGCAAGGCAAATGCTCTACTATCTCTCCAGTCTCTGGAACTATTTTTTTAATTGATTAAAAGAAAATGTATCACATAGTTGACATAACTGATCATAATACATTTGTTCAGGAGGACAGAAAGTAAAGTTATTAAATAATAAAGAAAATAGAAAAATAAAATAGAAAAATATAGAAAGAAAATAGAAAATAGAGAAATAAAAAAGGACAGAAAAAGAAGGGGAGAGAGTTCATTAGCATTTATATTTATGAAAATTATTGTATCACCAATAAAGTCGTTATAATAGCTGAAGATTTAGTACGCTTCCCCACCCGACAGCGCTCAGGGGTTAGTCCTGACTTTATGCTCAGAAATTACTCCTGGCAGGCTCAGGAGACCATATGGGATGCTGAGATTTGAACCACTGCCCTTCTGCATGCAAGGCAAATGCCCCACCTCCATGCTATCTCTCCGGCCCCCACCTTTTTTTCTCTAGAGATGGGAGATATCAAAAAGAAAATAAAAAAAAAAGGACGTGTGTGTGTGTGTGTGTGCGTGTGTTTGTGTGTGTGGCAGATGTCTTTTGCATAGGCATAGTAAAATATGAAAGAATTGGGAAGAAAGACCTTTGCCTAAAATACAGTGAGATCTTACCCTCGAAGTATTTTGACATAAGACCACCTCAAGACTCCAGGCATACTAGGTTGTCCAACCCCATCGTCATTCTTGGTGGTCAGCACTTCACCGTCACAGTTGTTGCGGTCAGGTAACTGTAGTTATAGATCCTGGTCTCTGTATAGGTTCTATGTTGAAGTCCGGGTGGTGTGTAATGTCTTCTGGTTCCATGTCACCATCAGTTAGCATTGCATGGAATCCTGCCCTAAAAGCAGACTATTGCTGTTGCCTGGTTGTCAGGGTGACATAAGAACTGTCTTTGGAGTAAGTCAGTGCCATGGTGGTATTGGGATTTTCCTTGGTAGAACTTATTGGAACTGACTTTATTAACACATCATTATATCCCCAAATCATAATCCTTAGACTATCTAGTAAACTGGAAGTGTCCTCACACATTTCCTTTTTTTATTTCTCTCAGATTCCATTTGCCAGGGCCTCTTTTATACTCTTATTACTCACTTGGATCGCCAGTTTTACCAAACACAGAATCTGACCATAGTCAACTTCACTTTTTAATTCCCAAATCAACATATGGGTGCCCCAGGGGAGATAACAGCATACACTCTGTCTGCTTTTCTGAGCTTCAGGATAATGGGTGATCTTGTTGAAGTTGATTGGTCATAGTACATAAACTTTTGTTTTCTTTAAAGATCTTTGCTTGTTTGCATAAATAATGCATAATAATGCATAATAAAATAAAAATAATGCATAAATAAATCCTAACCTTGTGTGTTTGTCCCTGTTTCTCTTCTCAGTTCACAAACTGAAGCCTGCTGACATCAAGGTAGTTGCAACTGTAGGCGAATCTCTTATGGTGAGTGACTAGTTGTAGAGGAAGTGGAACAGGAAAGATGTTGATTCATATGAGAACTAGAGAGAGCAAACTCACTCTTCACTCTGAATGGTTGCCAACATGAGTCCTGACCACCTACCTCCTACCTGTCTCCATCCTCGAACCACTCCCAAGTGATACAGGGCTCATTCTTTTTTTTTTTTTTTCTTTTCCAACTCCATTATAACCTCTTCCTTTCTCCCTTGGTGCTGAGATAAAGGGAAGCACAAAAAGTGGGGGTGGGACTAGGGGAGGCATATTCTGTAGAAAAGACCAGGTGAATCAAGTGGTGGGGAAGATTGATTCTAAGTTAGGGGTCCTTAAACTATGGGCCACAGGCCACATGTGGCCTGCCAAGGACATTTATCCAGCCTTCCAGGTGTTTTTGCCTCACTTGCCTGTCCTACTTAGCAGCCTATTCGACCTAGCCCTCAGTGCGTATGTGTGGGATGTGCGCTACTCTCTCCGGCTCCCTTCCTTTTCTGTCTCTTGACTCCTCCTCTTAGTCCCGGACAAAGGTCCTCAAGCTACAGTCCACCCCAAAAGCAGGCCCATTGTTCCCATTGAAATACTGGTACGTCTGTTTATTTAACTTTACTTGTTCTTCATTTTAAATATATGTTTGTTCCCATTTTTTTCTTCAAGGTAAGATGTGTAGTGTGCAAAGAATTGGTTCATAATTTTTTTAAAACTGTAGTATGGCCATCTAACATTGCGAGGAACAGTGAACTGTCCCCCTGATTATATTATTTTGTTTTATTTTTGGTTTTTGGGTCATACCCGGTGGTGCTCAGGGGTTGTTACTCTTGGTTCTGCACTCAGAGACCACTTCTGGAAGGCTCTGGGGACCATATGGGATGCCGGGAATCAAACTAGATCTGTCCTGTGATAGCCTTCTGCAAGGCAAATGCCTTTCCACTATGCTATCACTTCACCCCCTTGCCCCCCCCCCCATTTAAAAAGTTTGAGGAACCCTGCTCTATGTTTTCCAGCCACAGTGAAGGTCCTAAAAACATCCAGAGCTCTATTCTCCCTTGCAGGAAAGACAAGAGAATGCTCCACTAGAGCAGAAAAAGAGTGGCTGAGAGTAAATACTAATTGAGTTGTGTGGGGCCAGTGAAGAGACGAAGGAACCAAAACAACACCCATCTCAACCCTGCAGCTGCTCAGGGTCCTAGTGAGAGTGGGGTGGAGAGGGTGTCTCAGGTTCTTGCACTCCAGCTTCTATTCAGTCAAGGTCACTCAAGTGAGGTCTATGTGGCAATAGCATTCAGGGCTCCCAGCTAACTCTTCCCCAAAGTCCTCCCGACACCTTTCCCTTCTGTATTATCACTGTCATCTTGTTTAATATGTGCAGACAATTGCTCACAGTGTGACTCTCCTTTAGTTTCACTAGTAAGAAAGGAGAATGTGACTGAGGAAGAGGAGTGACCCAGTTCCCTAGCTGTAAGTGCTGGGCGCAAAAAGAACTCATAGGTCCTCACTCCAGGCCCAGACTTCCATCCTTAGACTTAGTTCTATGATCTGTCTTCTATGTGCTCCTGCTCAGATCCTCCCAGGAACAAGTAACACGCTGGTCCTGAGCATAGCTTATTCCCAGGATTCCTGCTGGGTGTTCCCCATGACTGTCTCTCGGGCCCCAGGACTTCCTGAGGATGCTCTCTTGGTGTGAACCCATTGACAATGTGCATAGCTCTGCCACATTTCTTGAGAACGATACTGGGAGTCCAGAGGAAGTGGGCACCAGAGAACAGGAATATCATATTGGTGGCCTCCAAGCTGCTATGGAGATCTCTTTTGGTGGCCTCCAGGCTGCTATGGAGATTTCTTCTGCATGACCTTGGGGATAGTTCTGTTCAGACATGACTTTCTCTAGGCCAGGGACATGGATCAAACAGGGTGGGATCAGATGGCTTTCAGGGTCTGAAATGGAACATTTGAAAACCAGAGCCCTTTTGCCTGTCTCCTGTTACCTGTTTGAAGCTGTAAGGAGTAGGGGTTCATAAAGGTGACTAGCAGTGGTTGGGAGAGGATCCTTACCAGGGGTGCCCCCCTACCATTTCTGTAAAGGCAGGTTCACAGCAAAGACCTATCTAGACTAGATTCTAGAATGTTCCTAGTTTTACCAGCCAGCACCAGGATCTGGGTCTTTGGGCTGGTGGGGACACTCAGTTTCTTTTCTTCCCTCTCAGGCAGCTAATGGGGTTGGATCCAGCTATAAGAACCACAAGGTCTTGGCTGAGGATCAAGGCCTGTCCTGGAGGTGAGTGAGGGTATGTGGGGGCACTGAAGACCCCCAATGACCAGGCAGGGGACACCGCTAAGCTCTGAAGAATATAATTTCTCAAGCAGAGAGATGAGCCACTCAGTTAGTCCATGAGAAACTTCTAGGTTTCCTGGGTGGATGCTCTTTACCAGATTTTTCTAATTATGTCTCTCCAGCCAGTGCTGGACCTGAATAAGGGCATTAAGCCTTGGAAAAACTTTTCTGGTTTCCACTTTTTTCTTCTGGGGAAATAATATCAGAAGGACTTCATGGTTCTTGTGACCCAAGTTGTCTCAGTCACCAACAGCCCAAGTTCATGTGACCTTATGGAAGTTACTGAACTTCTCAGAGCTGTCTCTTCAGCTCTGGAGCAAGGACAACTCTGCTACCAGTGCAATTATTGAAAATTAGAGAGAAATCAGGTACCTACCTGACAATATTATGGAAGAGCCTTCATTTCACAGCTGAGGAAGCAAGGATCAGATAGCCAGCAGGGAAAAGAGCAAAAAAGAAAGTAGATTTTCCCAAACCCCTAATTGGGGGCACCCTTTCTCATGAATCACTTCAGATGGGTCTGTACCCACACTACTTTGGCCATATACAGGCTGCATTTGCCTCATGAATGAACACACGAAATACATCCCCTCTATGCTCAGAATACCTAGTTTATGAGCACCAGGAAAAGGCAGGTGCTAAGTGTCCTCAACCCGGAATCTGGTATTTCTGGAACCAGTTGGAACTGGAGCATATTCTGGCATTTCCCCACACTGAAACACAGAAATCAATATTGTATATTTGGAGAGTTATTTAAATGCCTGCAGATGTGCTTGGTGAGAAAAAGGGGGTTGATTTATCTCAGACATGCTACAGAAATTCATGCCTAGACAGTGATACAACTTTCTTGACATTTTTTTGGGGGGGCCATATGGAGTAGTGCTCAGGGGTTACTCCTGGTTCTTCGCTCAGAAATTGCTTCTGGCAGGCTTGGGGGACCATATGGGATACTGGGGATTGAACCTGGGTCTCTCCTGGGTCAACTGCATGCATGCCAGGTAAACACACCCTACCACTATGCTATTATTCTGGCCCTCCTTGACTTTTTTTGTACTTATCATTCTAAAAATGGTCTGAATGTAGGGTTCTTCTCTCACACACTATCAGGTTAGTTCTTTGAGCTCTTGAGCATAACAATTGCCAATTTAAAAAAATTCTTGGAGGACCAGGGATTTATTGCTGTGTACTTAGAAAAGTGGGCATATGGGACTAGCTGGGGGTGCAGTGACAGATAAACAAGCTAAATTAGTTGAGTGAACTCGATCATAAGTGGTACGTTGGTCTAGGACATCATCAGGAAGGGGATTATTTAAATATCACACAAAATAAAGGCAGAGCAGAGAATAACCCCAGGCACAGCAGGGACGTTTGAGACATCGAACTGGGCACAGATGCTTTACTGGGCACAAAAGATAGTTATATATCCCCCCAGGTTTGTTTTGATATCCCAGAGATATCAATAATATCTCTGGGAATTTCACAGTATGTTTCCAGACTCACCCTTAAATAGTCCCACAGGATCAGCTTTCAGGATCAGTTCTAAATTCCTACCCAGAATGTTGGTGGAAGGGGTTCATGTCTTTCATTCTGGTGTATTTTTTTTTTGCTCCACACAATCTTAATTACACCTTTAATTGATTCCCAAAACAACAGGAAATGAGAAGGGCAAACTTTATGACTGTATTTTTAACAGCAATAATACCAACTATAACTACCCAATGTGCAAACCGTCTCTTTGACTTAATTCTGTATCCTCAGAAAGACCAGGTTCAGTCTGGAAGACAGGACTCGAAGGTACACCCTCTTTGTTCTGCCCAAGTGTGAAAGTTCCAAGTGGAAAAATAACCAAAGTCACCATGAGGTTTTTAGTCCACGTGGGATTTGAAAATTGGTCTTTTTGATGAGAGGAGAATGGAACTTGCTATCTGCTGGCTCATTTTTCAGTTTTTCTAATGAAATAAGGTGCATGACAAACCACTGCAGTGTTTCTCAAAAGGAGCAGAGAAATGTCTTGACTCGAGTCAAGGAATTGGGCATTGTTGGCATTTCAGCCTTGCTTTTCTCTTTTCATTCCCCTAGCATGATTAGAAAGGAGACCTTACAAACTTCCATCACCTTCCCTGGTAAGTATTTCCCCTTCTCTATGTTTAGCTGCTCTCATTGGTGACTGCCATTGGTTTGACAGAAAATTGGAAGGCAGGAAAGAATCTGGAAGTTCAGGGTCTCTGCTTTCCCTGAGACCATCACTCTGCTTTGCTTCTAATGAGCTGAAGGAAAGTGTTGGAGATTGGTATTTTTTTAAAGGAAATTATATTTGTCCAAGGAAGGAATCAAATAAGAGAAAAATAAGTACTCAGGTAAAAATCTTAGTACAAGTCATTAAGAAATAATTCAAGAAGGAAGGAAAGGAAACTATCTCCCCTTTGCATTTCATTCTGAGCTGATGATCCCAGAGGCAGGGGGGCATCCAGTTTTGGACTGAGCTTGCTATAGGCAGACTGTGCTTTTGAAAATGGTGTTTCTACAGCAGTAAAAGATGTGCAAACACAGTCATATGTGGGCTCATTCCTTTTTTTTGTTTGTTTGTTTGTTTTTTTTTTGTTTTTTTTTTGTTTTGATTTTTGGGCCACACCCAGCGGTGCTCAGGAGTTACTCCTGACTGTCTCCTCAGAAATAGCTCCTGGCAGGCACGGGGGACCATATGGGGACACCGGGATTCGAACCAACCACCTTTGGTCCTGGATCGGCTGCTTGCAAGGCAAACGCTGCTGTGCTATCTCTCCGGGCCCTGGGCTCACTGTTTTTCTTAAAGTATTTTACCAACAACCTGCTTTAGAATGATACTTAAAGTATTTTAAGTTTTATTTATTTAAAAATTATATTACTGTAGTTATACACTGGTTTACATAGCTGTTCATAATACATTTGTTTCTGCCATTCTATGTTCCAACACTAATCCCACCATCAGTGGAAAATTCCCTCTGCCATTGTCCCTGAATTCCCACCCACCCCCATATCTTATCCCTTGTCTGGCATGAAATAATTTCCTTTATAGTGCTTATTTATAAGTAAGTGGAAATGAGATTATAAAAGAAAACTATAGCAAAAGAAAATTGTGAAAATAATTTGGTAGCACAGCGGTAGAGCATTTGCCTTGCACGCAGGATGGATGGTGGTTTGAATCCCGGCATCCTATATGGTCACCCAACCCTGCCAGGAGTGATTTCTGAGCACAGAGCCAGGAGTAACCCCTGAGTGCTGCCAGGTGTGGCCCAAAAATAAAAAAAAAATGTTTTTTCTTTAAAGGGGTCTGAGAGATAGCATGGAGGTAGGGTGTTCGCCTTGCATGCTGAAGGATGGTGGTTCTAATCCTGGCATCCCATATGGTCTCCTGAGCCTGACAGGAGCAATTTCTGAGCATAGAGCCAGTAGTAACCCCTGAGTGCTGCCGAGTGTGGCCCAACCCCTCCTACTCCCCAATGAAAAGAAAATAATTTGGTGTTTTTCTACTGTGGAAAAATTTGGAGTTGTCACATTGCAGAGTATATGACTGCATGATCCAGTAATTCCAAGTTTTGTGGCTGATATGGTGGTGGCTGTAGGGTGTGATTATAGATGCCAGGTCTTCTGAAAGTGTGAAAAGGTACAGGAGGATCCAACCTGAATTCTGACATCAGAACCAAGGTTACATTGGTGATCATGTACCTGATTATGGAGGTAAAGAAGAAGGAAAGTGTCCCTTGAATGGTGGTAGAGAGTTATTGGGAATTTGGCGTTGGGCTTGGTGTAGTAAAACTTAATGCAATATGAAAGCATTTATATTATTGTTAACCAATTTTATCCCAATGAATTGGTATTTTTTATAATGGGAAAAAGCAAAATTTTAACATCACTAAACTGTAAACTTAAAAAAGTATTTTTAAATGGGGCCAGAATATTAGTACAGAGAATAAGGTGCTTGCTTTTCAGGCAGCTGACTGGTTTTCAGTACCCAGCACCACATATGGTCCCTGAGCATGGCCATGGGTAAACCCTGAGCATAAAGCCAGGATTAAGCCCTGAGCACAGCTAGATTTTGCCTCATCCTTCCCACCCCATTTAAAAATATATAGGATAGAGAGACAGTAGAGACAGTGCAGTGTCTTGCATAAATCTCACTGAAATTTGACGTATGACACTGCATTCTCCGTCCATTCCCCCCAAAAAGTATTTAATGCCACTGAACCATTCACTTAGAAAATAATGAAGATGGTAAATTTTATGTTTATGTATACTTTAAAACAAAACATAAAATTTACCATCTTTATTATATATTACCATATATTTCATTTATATATTATATTCATTGCATTATGTAATTATATATAATAGATGCTATAATATAGAAATGAGTATATAATTATATTATAATATGTTATATATATTCATTTTCACTTTTTTTTTGTTTTTTAGGCCACACCCATTTGATGCTCAGGGGTTACTCCTGGCTAAGCACTCAGAAATTGCCCCAGGCTTGGGGGGACCATATGGGACGCTGGGGGGGTCGAACCACGGTCCTTCCTTGGCTAGTGCTTGCAAGGCAGACACCTTACCTCTAGCGCCACCTCGCCAGTTCCCATTTCTATATTACTATATAGAAAAGGGAAAAATGACTAGACATTTCTCTAAAGAAGATATACAAAAGACATTAAACACATGGAAAGATAGAAAGTTGATCATCAAGGCAAATTTTACTCCAAAGCAGTACAATTTTATATATCCTGGAAATTAGGACAGAAAGAACATTACCTTACTGGTAAGAATGTTTGCAGAAGTAACTGCTTTGGAAAAGAATTTGTAAAGTTTCTTAAAAAGTTAAACTAAGTTAGTCTGTGATCCAGCAATTCTACTCCTAGAAACAGATCCAAGAAAAACACACTCAAAAACATATCCACAAATATTCATCCTAGCATTCTTTATAAAAATAAGAATGCAATCAATTGAAGTGACTCACTTGATGAATGGATAAAGAAAATGTGCTTTAGTCAAACAATGGCATATTACTTGGTAATAGAATCATGTTTCACTGAAGGCAAATGATGGAAGAAACAGACTCTGTGTAAGTAGTCAGTACAAAGACCAACTCTATTATGTGGATTGAAATGCTCAGAATAACAAATCTATAAATGCCAAGAAGAGATGGTGATTGCCTAGTACCTAGACAAAATAGGGAATGTAACAAACAGGAACTTGTAAGTGGGTGTCTCACTATTATAATGCAAATATTCATAATCCTTGAATAACTGCATCAATATGTGAAGGGCAGTTAAATAATTTCTTTTAACTGGATGGATTTTCAGGTTAAATATCACCTAAAATATTCCTCAGGGAATATTTCATCCTTAGTTACTTTTGCTCACCAATAAATTAGGTGTTCGTGTCTACTGTTTATCAGGTTGAGCCTCATACATGGTGCTTTTTCTTTTGCCATCAAGAGCTATAAGGGTGAATACAATGGAATAGGTCGCTGCTTTGTCTTCAGTGCCCAGTGGCTCTCATCAAAGGCAATTGAAGAGTGACTTTGGGGATATTTCTAAGTATGGACACTTCTCATTTTCCAGATATCCTCCAGAAATTCAACTCTAAACTGAAGAGTTACTCATTTGGCCAAGAGCTAGAAAATAGTGCTGGTGCCAGGTTAAACCAAGAAGTGGCTGGAGCCCGATCAAGGTAAACAAGGGACTGAGAGGTGAGACTCAATACCAAGGGTACATATGATTCAAGGGTAGCCTAAATTGCATTGAATAGAGACAAGTTGGAACCACGTGGAATATAGTTTTGAACCAGTTCATCTCCTGACAAGTCACATTGTCCCTGTTGTTAACTCTGTACTTTGAATTGATGACTCTGACTTGCCTGTCATGTGTATGTCTGACATCGAGTTCACCCCGAATTCCACCTCTGATCACTGCCTCTCTCAGCGTTTGCTTCTTCCAACAAGCTTTCGTTTTTTTGGACAGACTTTTCAGATTCTAGAATTTGCTTATTTCCTTTATCAATTGAAGAGCCTCATCCTGAGAGAGGGTGGGGAGCAAGATCCTGATCTGTGAATCTGAGTCCTGACTCCTTGCACCCATTCTTGCTTCCTTGAAGAGGTGGGTGTACATGTGGCCTCTCAGGGGGTAGCGTGACAAAACTCAAGGTCTTGCTGCAAGTAAACAATCCAGTGATTCATGAAGAGGCATGTCAGATGCATCTGGTGGCAGACAAGATGGTGACAAGACAGCATCCACTTGTAAAAGAATATTGAGGTTTTGAAAAAGGGGCATCATTGCATTATGATTCAGGGGCACATAATGGCAGAACCATCTTTCCCAAACTCCCTTGTTCCATTTTTTTGTCTAAGATTAGGGAATAGAGGAGCTTCAGTGTTATAGCCTACTCAGAGAAAAGGGAATTCCATGCTCAGTCTATAAAAAATATCAGTGAAGTTATTTTCCAGAACAACTGCAAGCTTCTCTGTATCATTAAGTTCCTATGAATTCATGACTCCCAACTACAAGTCACTTGAGTGATTTTCTTACTCATTTACTCATCTTACTCAGGAAGGGACACAGATGACCCAATGCAATGCATTGTGTCCTACAAAATTGCTAAGTTTTGTAATGAATTCTGTTCTTTTGTTTTCCTGTTGGTGTGGAAGGGTTGCAAAACTTTTCATTTACTGTTTGTAAATTTTTGCTCTATTTAAGTCATAATACTTTATTTTCTTTCTGATGATAGTATGTAGAGTAAGCACCCCAAAATGTTGGTCTGTAAAAAGAGAAGCTTCTCCAATAACTTTAGATTTACAAATGAGGAAACCAAGCCTCAAAGAGTTAGTGGCTTGTCCAAAATCTCATCTTAGTTGGTTATCTGTTACCTCATCTACTAGACTAAGTCAAGGCCAACTGAACTATCAGATAATAGATTTTCCACTCATGTCTCCTACTAGCATTGTTTCAATGACTTTATTTCTGATGAGGTGGTGATTTTGATAATGATGGTGGTGATGACCAAATTCAATAGATTATTTATTATTGATAATTATTATTCAATAGATTGCTTCTCACAAAGACATTAGTTTTCTGAAGCATTATTGTAGGATGCTTAATTGGAAACCAGGATATTTTAATTGCATGCTCCCAAATGTCCATATCATAAGAAATCTAGGTTCAGTTTCCCCATAAAAAGTTCCTTTATTTTTTCTAATTGCATATATGTGTGTGTCTGTGTATTTAATTCACCCAACATCTCTTTAAAGAAGGTTTAGTTACAATTTCCATTTTAAAAAGAAAAACACTGTGAGGGTCTCCAAATTAAGTATTTGGTCAGGGCAAGACTGTTAAGGAACTAGAATCAGGTTCAAGTTGTCTGGCCCTAATGAAAACCATGATTTTCATTCTTCTCCTGGGGTTGCTCTGTCTATCTTGTCTACTGTTTTACTGATACTTTTAGATAAGAGGTTTTTTTTCATGTGCTCAATTTTTTTTGGATCAAGAATAGTGGCCCCCCTGGCTATCCAAAAGCATATAAGCATCCAATTCAGGTATGTCTGAACATGAGTGTGAGGAACTTTGTACTAATAAGCATCAATGGGAACCAGGTCCTTTCTTCCAAGACGTGTGCAACATAAAACAATACCCAAACATCTATTAGTTTTAAATAAACTGGCATGGAAAAGATAAACAAATCAGCTAATCTGAAAACACTCCCACTCTCAGCCCTACTCTCATACTCTCATATCCTGCAGTGCTCTGCCCTACTAGCAGGGCCTCCATGACAGAGTCATACCTTCATTTCGACTCCTCTGAAGAAAGTTCATCTTCAACTCTCCTTAGCTTCCTACTTTCTTTTTATTTATTTATTTATTTCTATTTTGGAATTCAGGGGTTACAAGGTAAGGGGCCAGGGTACGGGGCCTGGAGAGGTTACGGTCCTTGTGGTTCGTAGTCCGACTCAGCAGAGAAGGGGGAGAGAAGAGGCAGAGAGCGTGGCTGGTGGTGGTCTTTAAGTCTCTGGGATCCCCAATCACACGGCTCGATTGGCCCCATGTGGGTGGGGTGGGGAAATCTTACTGGTGAGGGTCCCAGTTTGTAGTCCGGCTCAGCAGCGAAGAGGGAGAGAAGAGGCAGAGTGCATGGCTGGTGGTGGTCTTTAAGTCTCTGGGATCCCCAATCACACGGCTCATTTGGCCCCACGTGGGTCAGGTGGGGACATCTTACCGGTGAGGGTCCCGGTTCGTAGTCCGGCTCAGCAGTGAAGAGGGAGAGAAGAGGCCAGCTTCCTACTTTCTTTCATGCTTTCTCTACCACTCTCCTCCCAGCCAGCTTGCTAGCCCCTGATCTTCACACCACTTCTTCCTATTATGCCCTCAGGGATGTGCCTAACCAGGTCAGGGAGGTGATAAGAAGAATGAAAAGTGACAAGGTGAGTCTGTGGAAGTCACCACCTGAAGCATATCAACTGGATTCCCTCAGGTAGGATACCCTGGGTCAGGGAGCAGGTGGGGGAGATCCATGGAGACAGAAATGGTCATTTGTGGGCATTGGAAAGGATTATATAGAAATTTATTCAGAAAATCTAGCCTTAAAAATACAACAAATAATTAGGAACCCAAGAACTGTGATCTTAGAATCCCCAAACCCAAAGCCGGAAGATATTAATTTTTACTACTAAATCTTGTGTGAAAACCCACCCAGACAGGTATCCAGCTCTCTTGTATTTCTTATTGAACATTTATGTTGTTTCCTCCTTATTTTAGAATATAAAATATAAAGAAGATTGGAAGTTACTGACCATGTTTTTAGGAGACAGTGACCTCTGTTATTATTGCAAGGAAGAGGTAGGTCTCTATATTCTCAAGACACACACACACACACACACACACACACACACACACACTTTCAAACACACATGCATGTATATCAGAAGAACTCCCACTCCAGGATTCTGGCACAGTACACCCTGATCAGTTAATCAATTGTTTGGTTGAAACATGGGTTCTACACTGTGGTTTTGTTTGAATCTCATGGGGTATTGATCCTGACATTAGACCTGACTTGGTTTTCATCTCCTGAGTTTTAGAGCTTCAACAGGATAAGCAAGGTTGATTCTAAAATTCATCTTGATTCAATTTCCTATTAAGAGAGATAGATTATTTTTCCCGAAGCCAAGATAACATTTCAATGAACTGGAAAAGATTGACCTACCCCAGTAGCTCTATACCAGGCAGAACCTTTCTGTAGTACTAAACTATGTCTCTCTCTTCACCTTGGCTCTGTCTAGATAATAGGATCATTAATTTCCTTAAATAGGTATTTATAAAGGCTTAGACTTAGATCATTATGGGTTATATAGTTACTTTTACTGGCAGACTGCTGACCTATGGTTACAGTAATTTCTGAAAATCCGTAATCTCTGAGAAGGAAAATTCCATAAAAGCTGTATGACCTATCTTCCACCCCTAGAAGGGATCCTTTCCATATTATTTTTTGATTATTTCCAGACAAGGTCAATATGCTAACTAGTGTTAGGAGATGTGAAAATTAGATGGTGTGCTCCTTTGTGTTAAGTCCCAATCTGTCTTCTAGAGCTTCCTCCTATTCTACCTGTGTTGGATATTCCCTGGCTGCTTCACCATTCAATTAAACACATTTGAAAAAAAGTTCTTTCATTTGTTGGAAAAAGTTAATAATCAAAGAAAAGCACATCAAAACACAGACTCCCCCCAAAGTTTTGTAATTGCAATACCCAAAAATCTCATTTGTTGGGGCCTGGGAGATAGCATGGAGGTAAGACGTTTGCCTTTCATGCAAAAGGTCATCGGTTCGAATCCTGGTGCCCCATATGGTCCCCTGTGCCTGCCAGGAGCGATTTCTGAGCATGGAGCCAGGAGTAACCCCTGAGCACTGCCGGGTGTGACCCAAAAACCAAAATAAAAAAAATCTCATTTGTTACATTATGGCTAGTGTCTTTCTCCAATATTTTCTGAACAATGGTTACTTGCTTATGTCTTACTAAGAAAAGTACCATCCTGAATATATTATTTGGAAACTTATTCATTACTGTTACAAAATATTGGCAAAATATTCCCTTTCCAAGGGAATATTATTTATTTTATATTATTTATTTATATTTATTCTTTAAAAAATCATTCCTAACTATAAAATGGGTCATAATAACATAGGTTATCATTTATTTAACTCATCCAAATTATTGAATGCATAGCTTCAATTAGTTCTCCTTTTTCTATAATGAATTAAATTTCAATCTTAACTTTTGTACATTTAATTAATTTTATTAAGCTTATAGTAATTTTACTTTTCCTGATATAAATTCAAAATAATGCCTAACGCCCATTTTTGATAAGTTTTCTTTCTTGTGTTGATTTGTAAAAACTAGTTGTCAAGTAGGTTGCCTATTTGTTGTTTTTATTGAATATTTTACAATATTTGCCAATAAGTACATTTTTTATTTCTTACATCATTTTCTGGGCACATATCATATGCCAATCACAATACCTATAGCTAAGCTGCTGCTGAGAAATTTTCTCAGTGAGAAAAGTTCTAGTGAGGTGAGAGATTCAGAAGGAAGAGCCCAAATTAGACTGGCCCAGGAGAGTTGTG
>PVKC010011884.1:0-24248 GCA_004027635.1 Crocidura indochinensis | reverse complement strand
AAACAAACAAACAAACAAAAAAACAGTTCAGCTGCTGTTCCCTGTCCCTAATTTCTGGATGTCGTTACATGGCTGACACATACCGTATATCTGTCGAGTAATTGGAGAGGGTTGTGTTTATTTGTAGAAATGATACTGTACAGGATACTGAGAAGTCATCCATCCATCTTTTCTTCTATCTGTTATTTGACTGGTTATACTTTCTTTTGGGGGGGGAATATGATTTCCTCCTTTATAAATCTCTTGGATGCCAAGTAAAACTTGCATGTAAAGTTACAGTTATATTGTTCAGTACATTTTATGTAAATAATGATTATTCTAATTCAGTGTTTCCCAAAGTAGTTACTATACCCTCTACTATAACCTCTCACCAACCCCAGCTCCACTCCTCCAAAGGGGGTGCTAGGATGATGGGGGTAATAGACTTGGGTGCAATTGAAGGGGCCCTTCCTTGCTTCCTTCCTTTCTTCCTTGAACTTCCTTTTCCCTCCCTCCTTTCTTTCCTTTCTTCCTTTCCTTTCTTTTTTCCTAAAAAGAATGTCAAGCCATGCAAGTTTGGGAACTTCTGTTCTACTTGAACAATAAAGCTACCAACAGACTGAAGAAGCCTTTGATTTTGAATTGACTTGTTTCTTGGCCCTAGTTCTCAGTTTTTTATACAGACTATACAGAGACAGTTTATTTCTAATTTCTTTATTTTTTTTCTTTTTTTTGTCTTGTTTTTGGGCCACACCCGGTGATGCTCAGGGGTTACTCCTGGCTATGCGCTCAGAAGTCGCTCCTGGCTTGGGGGACCATATAGGAAACCGGGGGATAGAACTGCTGTCCGTCCTAGGCTAGCGCAGGCAAGGCAGGCACCTTACCTCCAGCGCCACCACCGGCCCCTTCTAATTTATTTCTAATCAAGGTCAGTTTAACAGTTGCTAAAACTTATTTTTCCTGGATAAACTCCTGCTCTTTCATTTTCATGTCTTTTTTTCACTTATTCCCTAGTGATTTTGTGCACTAACAGCCTGTTCCTGTATGCTCTGTCTCTGATGACCATGCAGGGCTTTTGAATCTGCCACACTGAATGATGAAGAAACAATTTAGATAGGAAAGTATCTTTAACAAGACCAAGTCAAATGACAGGCAATTTACTTTTTATATCATCTTTTACCTAGGGTTGACCAGCGGATAACACAGTGAATTAAAAAGCCACTGTAGGTTTCCAGGGACAAAGAGAAGTAATGAACTGCATTGGGAAGAATCTTGCCTCTTCTGTCAGATTGCAGAGCCGTTGCTCCCCCAGTACTAGCTGTGCAGTAATTTTTAAATTGTTTTTGGTTTTACAGCCACACTTACTGGTGTTCAGGACCCTTTCCTGGCTCTGTGCTTAGGGTTCACTTAGGCAGTGATCAGGGAACCAGGTTTGGTATTGGGATTTCAAACCAGAACCCCTTAACAACTCCTCTATTATTATTTTTCCTTAACTGTGTAGTTTTGTACAAATACTTTCTTCTCTGTAGCCTTGGTTTCTTTGTAGAAAATAAAGGTGGAAATCTTTACAAACTGACTATGTAAGGATCGAAAGAGGATTTTTTTAATATGAAAGTTTTTATAAAGTACCTTATAGGTAATTATAAAATGTATTTGGTTGGTTTATTTTTCAATTTGTACAATTATTATGGGTATTCCCCTGTCTGGTAACCTCAGTCTAGTTTTAGTCTAATTTTAGTCAAACAATTGGAATGAAACACAAAAACAAAATTGCTTTTACTTATTTCTAGCAATAAATGATTTCTGTATAGAAATTCTACATCCAACATAATAAGAATATACTTAGCTTTTCTCTATGGAACATTTCTTCTTAAACATTTTTTTTTTTAATTTTGGGGCCATACCTTGCTGTGCTCATGGCTTAATCCTGGCTCTGTGCTACTAAATTATCACTCTTGATGGGGCTTAGGGACCATATGGTATGCTGGAGATCAAACCAGGGCCAGCTGCTTACAAGGCATGCACTCTACCTGCTACACTATTGCTCTAGTTCTCTCTTTCCTAAAGCCAATGTAAATGCAAATCAAGACAGGAGAGAAAAGAGGAGGGGCCAAGGGTGAGAGAAATAGCCCTGTACTTCCTGTTTGAGACTCTTGCCTATCACTGAAGGGCATCTGCACCCTGCCCTGTCCAGAGTTTTATTATATAAATTAATTCAGGTAGTTGACTATTGGTTAAGTTAGATTGAGTACCATTTGACAGATAAGAAATTTAAAGCTTAGAACGGTTTACTGACAAGCCCATTTTCTTCTAGTCATAGTTTCTTTTAGTGACAGTTACAGGATGGGAATCCCTTTTAATACCTGACTTCTAACCATGACTTAACCACTGCCTGTCTTTTACTACCAATAGCCTTCCCTTTCCTGTTGGCAAAGAAGATGGAACTCGGGACAGAGGAGATGGCAGCGCACCCTTAGGCCATCATAGATCCCCATTTCCTCTAAAAGGAATCACCGAGCAGCAGAAAGAAGGTATCCGGATAGTGAAAAAAGTAATGATGTCTTTAGAAGGTGAAGATGGGCTGGATGAAATTTATTCTTTTAGGTAAGATGTGAAATGTGAAGTTCCTTTAAGTAAGATGCCCAACCTTCTAATCCTTGCTCTATTTTCTGGGGTATAAGATGACTTTTTTGTTGTTGTTGGTTCACACCAGGCACCACTCGGGTTACTCATGGCTCTGCACTCAGAAGTCACTCCTGGCAGTCTCGGGGGACCATATGGGATGCCTGTATTCAAACTGGGGTCTGTCTTGTACTGGCCACATGCAAGGCAAATGACTTACCACTGTGCTACTGCTCCAGCCCCAAGATGGCTTTTTTTTAAATTATCTTTATATAAACACCGTGATTACAAATATGATTATAGGTGTATGATTACAGTCATGAAAAGAACACCCCCCCTTAACCAGTGCAACATTCCCACCACCAATTTCCCATATCTCCCTCCTCCCCACCCTACCCACACCTGTACTCAGACAGGCTTTCTACTTTCCTCATTCATTCACATTGTTACGATAGTTTTCAGTGTAGTTATTTCTCTAACTGCACTCATCACATTATGTGGTGAGCTTCATGTCATGAGCTGCACCTACCAGCCCTCATCTCTCTTGCCAAGATGGCTTTTTAACCAGGAAAAACTTCTTAAAAGTCAAGAGTCATCTTATATGCCAGTATACAGCATGCTGAAACTTACTCCAGCTTCAAGGAAAAGTGATCTGCCCCACTCTTACCACCGTATCCCATCCAGCTGATCCCATCCAGCTGCTAGGCATCATCACTCATTTCTCTGCTTGTCCTGATTAATTTTTCAGGGCACACAGAGTAGGTGAATTATCGAGCGCTGCACCCCATCCAACCACCGATGTCATTGCTGGTGTGCGGTTTTCCAGTGCTCAGTCTTCTGTTCAGATTTTATGGGACACAGAGGAGGTGCTTTGTCTCCCTCTAGCTGTCCTATTAATCACTGCACCCCAGCGAGCTGCTCTTGGAGGAGCCCCCTCTCCCTGCTCTCAATGTAGATCACAATTAAAAAAATCACAGTCACTCACTACAAATGGATGACAAATGGAAATGATTGTTGGCACTCCAAAGTCTAGCTTTATTAAACATGTACTGTTAACCTTGAGGGTTCTACTCTTTTTCTCTTACTTTTGTAATTTCCATTTGGTGTTTGTTAAAAGAGAGGTAGTCTTATATGGTGAATATAGTCCAACCTCTGTATTTTAACAGGAAAAGTAGGTGATTGTCTCATACACCCAGTCGTCTTATATGCAGGAAAATATGGTATTTTAAGTTTGTGTGGCTGGCACAAAATTTCTTACTTGTATTCAGGACAGTCAATGTTTTATAGTAACATACAGATAATATAAGAGTTAATAGCTCAAAATGTAAAAAGAAAAAAATAGATTTCTTCATGCCTGAGACCCTTCTTTCTCACACACTTATCCTTAATTATAAAAAAAGTAGTGGTGTCAGACTGAGATATTTAATATTCTCCTGTCCTTTGATTTAAGTTTGGAAGGAAGTACATGGTACTATCTTGATTTAAAAATAAAAATGCTTCTCACAAAATAGTTTTGGTCAGACAAAAAAAAAAACAAAAACAAAAACTAAAAACTAAATTTCCTCCACAAATAAGAGTTTATATCCTACTAACTTTATGTGATTCTTCAGGTATTTTTCATTTCCTAAATAACTTTGCTCTGCACTCAGGATTCATTTCTAGTGGGCCCAGGAGATAGTAAGTAGTACAGTGAATTGAACATAGATTGACTATGTAAGGAAAATGCCCTATCCTATATTTCTTGTCCCCTCCAGAACCTTTTAACAATAAAGAAACTATCCTCCCCCGTGAAACCATTCATTTAAAAACCATGGAAGTGACTTTCTCCTTTATTCATCTCTGTTTTGGACTGATATTGGAATATACTTATTTTGAGTAAAGAACTGGAGAGGGATCTGAATATCGTCTTGAATAGTATGTGTTTCAAGGGTGTAATTTGATAAGATTGGAAACAGTTTTTTTTGGCAGAGGAGGTTGGGGCATACCCAGCGGTGCTCAGGAGTTACTCCTAATTCTATGCTTGGGTTGTTTTTGGTGGTGCTTGGGAGACCATATGGATTATAGGGGATTGAACTTGGGTTAGCACATGCAAGACAAATGCCCTACCCACTCTGCTATAATTCTGGCCCTAGGAAACAATTCTTTATCATGTAATATGACTTGTATATGTTCACAGATAACATCACTTTATTGTAATGGATATTATTTTAATCATGCACATTGAGAAAAATCTATGGTAGAACAAGGATGCCTTTATTTACACAGGTTGATCAGATCGATGGGTTGAGATTAGGCAAGCACCGGAAACCTTAATCAAATCTCTGCAGGACTCTAAGAACCAGTTTTTATAGGGCATTACTGCAAACTCGTCATTACTTTGCTTCATACTCAAGCTATATAGAGGCACATACATCACAGCACCTCAGGAGTATGGTTAGGGTCATCCAAAGTACAAATATGTTGAACACCAAGCTATGCCTGGGCACCTATTTCATGGTACCATATTATTGTTACTACAGGGAGTTTTCTTAGCTCAGTTCATCCAAAGTGCAGGCAAAGTGGACACCTTTAAAATTTTCCACCCTCAAGCAGAACCATCTCCTTTACAAATCAATTATAAAATCAAAGCTACACATAATAAATTTCCATCATAAAAACTTGATCCTCCTAGGGCCCAGAGAGATAGCACAGCGGTGTTTGCCTTGCAAGCAGCCGATCCAGGACCAAAGGTGGTTGGTTCTAATCCTTGGTGTCCGGTGTCCCATATGGTCCCCCGTGCCTGCCAGGAGCTATTTCTGAGCAGACAGCCAGGAGTAACCCCTGAGCACCGCCGGGTGTGGCCCAAAAACAAAAAACAAAAAAAAAACCTTGATCCTCCTGAATATAGACATCCTTGAAAAATTATGCATAAATGAGAATTTGGGAAATTCGGTTATAGTTTCTCAGGGGGTAGTAAAGAAAATAATAGTGAAGAATCTTGTTCAATAACATGTTTGTTATTATAATATTTGTATTACTGAATATATAATTCAATATATACTATATATACATAATTATATATATAGTATATAATGTATCATTGAATATAAAGTATTCCAAATTATTTTTACTTTCAAGTTTTTCTATATTGTGGGATTATATATCTTTGCCTAATATCTTTATTGTTTCATCATAAAGAAAATCTATTTTCCTAGCATTTTGAAGATACTTTGCTTTTTTTGGTTGTTTTTGGGGCCAAACCCAGCAGTGCTCAGGGACTGTTTCTACTTGGTGCTCAGGGGACACTTCTAACAGCACTCTTAGGACTATATAGAGCTGGGGATTGAATCTCCTGCATGCACAGCATGTGTCCAGCATTATCTCCCTGGCCATCTTCCTGGTCTATATTTATTTTGAAGTGCTCTTACTTTCTGTCATGAAGATTTGCACCAGAACTTGCTATTCATGATAGCTATTATACCTATGTGGGTATTTAAATTCTTTAAGTAAGATAAAATTTAAAAACATAGTTTCTCAGTTATACTTTTTTGCTTCTTTATCAGCAGTCATAATTAAAAGTCAATATTTCGGTGCTGGAGAGATAGCATGGAGGTAGGACGTTTGCCTTGCATGCAGAAGGATGGTGGTTCAATCCCAGCATCCCATATGGTCCCTTGAGCCTGCCAGGAACGCCAGGAGTAACTCCTGAGTGCTGCTGGGTGTGACCCAACCCGTCGCATCATTGCAGAAAATTGCACTGGGCAGTGCCTTGCTAGAATTACCTCATCTAGAAAATAGTTGAGTTTAACTTTGAGTTGGGGAGGTTCAGAGCTATTGCAGAATTGATCCAGTTCTTTGATGTTTCAGAGGTTGCTTTTAATTCCCTCTAGGTCAGAATCCAAAGCTCAGTTTAGTTTTAGACATGATTCAGTTGGACTAAAAATGTTCTAGAAGTCAGCTTAGATCTATCTCAAACACATTCATTCCCTCCAAGAAATCCCAAACCATGGTGTTACCATAGTTTTGGAAAACTGTGTTCCATGTAAAACACCTGTTTATTTGCAAATTATTTCTGAATTTATCTCTGAAGCATGAAGTCTCTTTGAGACCCTTCTCTGCCCGTCATTGGATATCATCAGCTAATTTTCGTTCCCTCTTTGTATTACTGCTTTTTCTCTATGCTTGTATAACAATTACTTTTTCTTATTTTAATGATAATCACAAATTGTACCTATCTCCTATAGTATGTTGTGAAGAGCACAGAGAAAAGGAAAATGGACTTGATTTTCACTTATACTCAAATGCAATAACCTTTTACGGCATACTGGCTACTTCCCTAGTTCCTAATAAGAAACCTGATATCTACTTTACCTTAAGACTATACAGGGACTGTTTGTTTAACAGTGTCACTGGGCATGTCTCTGGCTTTTATTTAAAAGAACTGGAATTAGCTATTGAATTGTCAGGCCATGAATAGTGATAGTAGAGCATGGTTCCCATACTTTGATAGATTCAATTAGTTTCTTGATCTTTCTCCAACTGTGTTCCCTTTCCTAACATGCTTCCTTCTCATATTCCCTGTTTTACCAGTTAACCTCTGATTTTCATATGTGACTTCCTTGGAATATCCTGGGGGCTTTGCAGTTGAGAAATGCTGTTTTGGAACCAGAGCTCTCCAACTGCATGGTTTTCAGGGAGTTGGTGAGCCATTTACAATGGTGATACATGATCACTTGTGAATGTGTTTTTTTTATCAGATCCTCAAAATCTCTTCATTTCTGAAAAAGATGTTAAGTACATCTGAGTTGTTGACTGAGTTGAAGGAAAAGATTGAATGGGGGGAGGTTGTGATGTTCATTTTCACCTGACAGCAGAGTAATTGAACTTGTATTCTGGCTGTCCCCCAACTTGTGATTGTCATTTTCCTGCCATCCTCTGCTATTTGACTCTCTTATGATCAACAACAGTTCACTTATTCTAGAAAACTGAGCAGAGTGTCTGTCCAAGTTAACATTTAAAAATTGTTGTTTTGTTTTACATTTTTCTGAAGTGAAAGTCTGAGACAGCTGTGTGTCTTTAAGAAAATTGAGAGGCGCCCCATGCCCTGGCCCTGTCAACTAACCATTGGCTCCACTTTATCCATAAAGATTGTGGCTTATAAATCGGTAAGTGGTATCTACACATTTTTTAAAGAAGTATTACTAGGCAGACAAATATACTTATATTTGGAACTGACAATTCATGTGTGGGTTATTCAGCATCATAATTACTGCTTCTCTTAACTGCTCTCTTGTTCATTTGATCTCTATTTAGCTTTTATGTAAAAGGCTTGCTAGGAGAGGAAGTTTTAAGATGTGTCTATAATAGAGTTGATTTCCTTCTCTTTCTCTTTCTCTCCTCTAAGTAATTAGTTGTGAGTCAGAAATTTCAGCTCTCTATCTCTTTTGCTTGCTTGCTCTCTCTTAAAAAAGTAAAATGCTTTAGGTTATACCATTGTAGTATAAGAGATGATTGAAAATATTCACCAGGATTAAGAAGTTTAGAATTTTGTAAACTGACGCTAATTCACTTATTGATGAGCTGGTAGTAACAGCATTTGTGAAATATGAAAATTGATTGCTAACATGAAAATTTCTTTTGTACATAGAGTTGTATATAATAGTATATACACTGTGAAAATGGGTTGTTTTTGTCTTTGATAGAATCTCAGTTCATGAGTTTTATCCTTGCTTCACATAACATTTTTTTTTAACTTTTATTGAAACCATTTTGATCTACAAAGTCCTTCATTGTTGAATTTCAGTGAGTCAGGGCCATTTCCACCTCAAGTATCAACCTCCCTTCATCAGTGAACTTAAAGTTCATCCTATACCGCCACTCTTTTCTTCCATCCTGCCAGTATAACAAGCCCATTTTAAGCTTAGATTATTAAAGTATAGATCTCTTGATTCTGTTGTAAATGACTTTGACTTGGATATTTAGTTCTGACCTTATTTTTCTTCACCAATGCTTCTGAGATCACTTGGCCCTTGCCTCTGAGCCTTTTTTTTTTTTTACCTTTCTTCTTAGTTTTATTTAAAAAAAATGCAGAAAGAGGGGCCAGAGAGATAGCACAGCAGTAGGGCATTTGCCTTGCAAGCAATCGACCCAGGACCAATGGTGGTTCAAATCCTGGCATCCTATATGGTTCCCATGCCTGCCAGTTGTGATTTCTGAGCACGGAGCCAGGAGTAACCCCTGAGCACTGCCGGGTGTGACCCAAAATCCAGAAAAAAAAAAAAGGCAGAAATATGTGGCAAAACAAAATAATCTGTGTTCCAAGGTTCTATGAAAAAGGCAGGAGCTCATTTTTAAAAGATAAGAAATTAAAAAAGAAAACAAGGAAAAAAGTGTAAGGGAAACAGGTTTGTTGTTTTGTTGTTGTTGTGGTGGTTTTTTGTTTTGTTTTTTGCATAGGCACAGTTGAGGAAAATAGAAAGGAAAAGACTTTAGTCTAAAAGCAGGGAGACCCTACCCATGAAGCATCCTGACATAAGATCAGCTAGAGGCCCCGGCCATACTAAATTGTCTAACCCCAAGTCTTTGTGCTCCCACTAAAAGTTCTTCTTAATCATGGTTATTGCAGTCAGGTTTTTGTAGTTAGAGATACTAGTTTTTATGCAGATACTATCTTGAAGTCAGGATGTCACGGAGTGTCTTCTGTTTCATCTCACCATTATGTGGCAGTGCAGGGAACCCTGTCCTGAAAGCAAGTTGTTGCTGTTTTCAAGTTATCAGGGTGTCATATGAACCCACTCTAGAGCAAGTGGGTGCCAGAGCCGAATTAGGGTCTTCCCCTATTTCTGATTTCTGGTGCTGGTGCAGAAAACCATGCTGGTTCCATGAATGGGATCAAGGTTCAGGGTTGAATAGCCATTGTCCAATCATCTGAAGCCTAAGCCAAGTCACTGTGACAAATGTTCAGGGTGAAAGGCCCCACTGCAATATAAATTTGTAAGTTCTATTCCTATTAGATAAGAACTTGTTTCCATATGTAAGATTTCCCCATTTTATCGCTCCTGTGCAAAAAGGAGCAATGCCATATGATACTCCTGGTGCTTATGAGGGTAAAAATAACAAGCTAAACAATCCCTATAATCTTGTACTAACATGACGACTCAGAAATGAAGAGAGGCTTATCTACTAGAATTTCCTCCTAAACAAATCCCCCTCAAAAAAAAAGGAATGGGGAAAACTACCTCTACATAAGAAAATACACAATGAGAATTAACCTATTTAGAAAGTACATCTAAAGAGATATAGGAAGGAAATATACATAATCCCCTTAAAGTCTTTTGAAAGAGTCTGGGGAGGTGGGCAGATAAAATCTGGAGCACAACTTCAGCCTCTGACATGGTCTTCTGAAGTCTGAAAAATGGCTCCCAACAGTCTCATATCAGGAAATGTCTTGGAGCCAGGGGATTCTCAAAAACCAAATCTGGTAGCAAGCAACAGTCCACAGAGAAGGGAGGTGGGAGAAAAGGGGCCACCGAGAGCAAATTAGCAGCAATGGTGGTGGTAGTTTCTTCTCAGGTTGAGGCAAGGTGGACTGGGGACCTGTCTTTTCATTTTGGGAGCTGGTTGGTAGCTATTTGGGGGTGGGTGGACTGTTCTGGTTCCTGAGGAGTTAAGAACTGAGGATAAAAAGGTTTAAATAGATAGAAATAACAGATTGGGGGTGAGAAATTGAAGGGATAGAAAAGGATTTGTAAAGAAGTAAATGGAGGGTGGAGAGGAAGGATAATATATAACAGGGGGAAGGACAATATACAACATAGACAGACATGTATATTACGGACAGATAGTAGACATTGAGGTAGCCAACTCTCTCTCTCTCTGAGGATCGATGGCTTGCAATCCATGGGTTGGGGGATGGGTCAGAATACTTAAAAAAATAAAAAGTTGGCAAATCAGATGGAAAGGTTTTCCAATTTCTATGCAAATCATCATTGGTGAGGTAAACTTTACTGAAGAAAGGCTTCCTGGGTTAGATTGTGTGTAGAGCAAATTTTTTTCTTTTGGTTTTTGAGCCACACCTGGTGATGCTCAGGGATTACTCCTGGCTATGCGCTCAGAAATCACTCCTGGCTTGATGGACCATATTGGATGCTGGGGGATTGAACCATGTTCCGTCCTAAGTCAGCCACGTGCAAGGCCCTATCACTGTGCCACCACTCCGGCCCCCAAAAATATAACTGATTTTTAACTGAAGAGCTGAGAACATGATATGGAATAAAGAAGAGAATATAAGCTTTTGTGTTTTTCCTCTTCTACTTAGTTCTTTCTCTTCTCCTTGCTATACTCTGGGGTTATTGGTTTTTGGGAAAACTACCATAGACCATTGAGTTGATATGTGCAGTTATTCAAATACCACATATTAGGGATCATATTAGGGATATCATTTTGTATTTATCCTTTTTCTGGCTCACTTCATTTAACATAATATCTTCTAGTTCCATCCATGTTGCAGTAAATTGCATGATAACATCATACAGCTATGTAGTATTTCATTATATATATGTACCATATCTTCATGATCCACTCATCTGATGTTGGACATCTAGATTGATTCCAAGTCTTAGCTATTGTATATAACTATGAATAGTGTATACAGCAATGAATAGTGGTGTGCATACATTCTTTTTTTGTTTGTTTGTTTTTTGTTTTTTTTGTTTGTTTGTTTTTGGGTCACACCCGGCAGTGCTCAGGGGTTACTCCTGGCTCCATGCTTAGATATTGCTCTTGGCAGGCACGGGGAACCATATGGGGCACCGGGATTCGAACCGATGACCTTTTGCATGAAAGGCAAATGCCTTACCTCCATGCTATCTCCCGGGCCCCCCGCATACATTCTTTTTTTGAGGAGAGGTCACACTCTGTGATGCTCAGGGGTTACTCCTGGCTATGCACTCAGAAATCGCTCCTCAGTTGGAGAAGCATATAGGATGCTAGGGGATCGAACTGTGGTCCATCCTAGGTCAGTCACATAAAAAGCAAACGCCCTACTGCTGCACCACCGCCGCTATGGCCTCACATTCTTTTGGATGAATGTTTTTCTGACCTGGGGATAGATACCCAACAGGGGGATTGCTGGATCATATGGCAGTTCAATTTTGAGTTTAGTGAGAACCCTTCATATTTACTGTTTTCCATAGGAGTTGTATCAGGCAGCATTTCCACCAGCAATGGAGGAGACTTCTTTCTTATCACATCCTCACCAACAGCTTGTTTTCAGTATTTTTGATATTTGCCATTGGTGTAAGATGATATTTCATTGTTATATTGATTTTGGATTTCCCAAAGGATAATTAATGATGAACATTTTTTCATTTGTCTTTTTTTTTTTTTTTTGGTTTTTGGGCCACACCCGATGACGCTCAGAGGTTACTCCTGGCTATTCGCTCAGAAGTCGCTCCTGGCAGGCACAGAGGACCATATGGGGAACTGGGGGATCGAACGGCAGTTCGTCCTAGGTTAGCACAGGCACCTTATCTCCAGCGCCACCGCCCGGCCCCTTCATTTGTCTTTTGGCCCTTCGTTGGTCTTCCTCAGAAAAGTGCCTGTTCATTTCTTCCTTCCCAATTTTTTGATAGGGTTTTTGGGTTTTGTGGAGTTAACCTTTGTGAGTTGTTTGTTAATCCTAGATATCAACTTTTTATCTGATGTGCTGAGTGCAAGAATATTCTGTCATTCAGATAGCTGCCTTATAATTTTAGTTTGTGTTTCCTTTGCCATATAGAAACTTTTTAGTTTGAAGTAGCCCCGCCCCTGGATATTCTATTCTGACCCATTGGTCTGAAAGACTGTTTTGTTCCAATACCATGCTATTTTGATTACTCTGGCTTTGTAGTATAGCTTCAAATTAGGTAATGAGATGCCTCCCAGTTTCTAGTTTTTCAGTATTGATTTGACTATCCTAGGTCTTTTATGGTTTCACACAAACTTTATAAATGATTGTTTTAAGTCCTTGAAGAATGTTTCCTGAATTTGAATGGGAATTACATAGAGTCTATATAGTTTAGGTAAGATGGTCATTTTGATTATATTTATTCTACCAATCCATGAGCATGGAATGTTCTTCCATTTCCTTAGGTCTTCTTCAATTTCTTTCTGAAGTGTTTTGAAGTTTTCATGGTGAAGGTCTTTCACTTCTCTTGTTAAGTTGATTATTTGATCATTTTGGACACTATTTTAAATGGGATAGACTCTTTGATCTCTTTCTCCTCTGAGTCATTATTTGTAGAGAGGAATGCAACTATATTTTGTGTATTGACTTCATAGTCGGCCACTTGATTGTATTGGTTTATTGTTTTCAAAGTTTTTTTGTGGATTCTTCAGGGTCTTTCATATATATCATCATTTCATCTGCAAATAGAGATAGTTTGACTTCCTCTTTTCTGATTTGGATTCCTTTGATTTCCTTCTCTTCTAATATTACGTTGATTAAGAGTGGAGACAGTGGACATCCTTGCCTAGTGGCAGACCTTAGTGGAAATGCTTTCAGTATTTCACCGTTAAGAATAACGTTGGTGGGGTCAGCGAGGTGGCGCTAGAGGTAAGGTGTCTGTCTTGCAAGTTCTAGCCAAGGAAGGTCCTCGGTTCAATCCCCCAGTGTCCCATATGCCAAGGAAGGACTGCGGTTCGATCCCCTGGCATCCCATATGATCCCCTCAAGCCAGGGACAATTTCTGAGCGCTTAGCCGGGAATAACCTCTGAGCATCAAATGGGTGTGGCCCAAAACCCCCCCAAAAAAAGGACTAACATTGACTGTGTGAGTTTGTTTTTGGTTTTTTGTTTGTTTGTTTGTTTTTGAGGCCACCCCCATTTGATGCTCAGGGGTTACTCCTGGCTAAGTGCTCAGAAATTGCCCTTGGCTTGGGGACCATATGGGACGCTGGGGGATCGAACTGCGGTCCTTCCTTGGCTAGCGCTTGCAAGGCAGACACCTTACCTCTTTACCTCTAGCACTACCTCACTGGCCTCTGTGTGATTTTTTTTTTATAGATAGCTGTTACTATCTTGAAGATGGTTCCATTCATACCTATTTGCTAATGGTTTTCTTCATGAATGAGTGTTGGATTTTGTTGAATGCTTACTCTGCATTGATTTATATGATCATTTTTTGGGGGTATTTTTTTATCCTTTTTTTTTTTTATCCTTTTACTGATGTGGTGTATGATATTGATTGATTTGTATATATTGAACCATCCTTGCATCCCTGGGATGAAACCCCTTATCATGATGTATAATGTTGTTGGACTCAGTCTGCTAATATTTTGTTAAGGATTTTTGCATCCAGCTTCATTAGGAGATTGGTCTGTAGTTTTTTTTTTTCCTCTTGGTGGTATCTTTTCAGCTTTGGGAATAAGTGTGATATTAGGTTCATAAAAGGCATTAGGGAGGGATTAACATCTTTTTGATGTTTTGGAATAATCTAAGGAACAATGGTAGTAATTCTTCTCTAAATGCTTGATAAAATTTACCTGTAAATCTGCCTGGTTCTGGACTTTTATTCTTGGGAATTTTCTTAAATACTGTTTCAATTTCCTTACTTGTAATTGGTCTGATGATATTTTTCCAGAAATTTGTCCGTTTCTTTAAGGTTCTCTAGCTTAACTGAGTACATTTTTTTTAATAATAAATTCTCATGATGTCTTGGATTTCTTGCGGTTCTGTTGTAATTTCTCCCTTTTCATTTCTGATCCTATTTATTTGAGTATTTCCCTTTCTAGCCTTACTTTAAAGTGCAAAGTAAATGCAAGGACACATTGATACAAAATTTATAAAAACATGTTTTTCTATATTTATATTCTTTGTGTGTACAGAGATTAGCTCCAACACACACATATTCCCTCTCTTTTTCTTTTTTCTCTCTCTCTTTCTCTCTGTGCATTCATGAGAAGCTTGGACTTAACTTCTTTATTTTGGGCTCCATTAAGGCCTAGAGTAGTATCCCCGAGAATGTGAATATCTCCTCTTTTTTCCTAGTTACCTTCTCAATCAAGCCTTTTGAGTTGATTTGGCCTTTTCCAGCTTTCCAGTAGACTTTTCTTCATTTATACTCTGTCAGAAAGCAGATAGCAAAATTTGTGATCCTCTTTTACATAATGTGTCCTAGAATCATGTTTAGCAAGTATATTTAGATACACTAATATATACTAATATTTGTTAGATAGATTATCCTGGGGAAAGGGAATGAAATATAGAGGGTGTTTTGAAATTAACTAAAAATTCCAAACTAGACAATAGCAAACAAAATAATCTAGGTAATTGATTGTTTTCTGTAAATTAGAGTATTTCATTTTATATTGGCTAGAATCCTAACTTTCCTTATTTTTCCTTTATTTTTCTTTTGTAAATAAGATTGTACAGGAGAAAGTTAAAAAGTCTTGGACAGCTGTGGATGCAAGAACACTGAAGAAAGAAGATATACAAAAAGAAACAGTTTATTGCTTAAATGATGATGATGAAACAGAAATTATGAAAGAGGATATTATTCAAGGTATATCAGGAAAGTTTTCTGTTTACCTCTGAGATTTTCTTCAAAGTAATAGGAGACAGGCTTGGATTTGTAATACTCTTTGCTAGTTTTTTTTTTTCCTACACCTGGCAGCACTTATATTCCTTGCTCTGTGCTCATGTGACCATATGGGATGCTGGGGATCAACATCAGGTCCATTCCGGTTCTCTTTGTGCAAGACAAACATCTTACCCACAGTGCTGTCGCTCTAGCCCCTGTAATACTCCTTGTTTAGGGACTTTTCTGAGCTTAATTCAATCTTCTCCTTCAATTTAGCCAACAGAACCATTTCTTTGAGGGATTTCAACAAACTGGGTACTAGGACCACCATCTTCTGTTTCTTAAAAAACTGGGTTTCATGAGCACACTAACTAGTCCACTTCCAAGTTACAAATGTTCAAGTGGTAGACCTCAGTGCTTACCTTTTTTTTCTTTCAAATTTAATATGTTAGAGAATGCTTATATTAAAATAGCTGGAGCAAGTTTTAAAAATTTTTTTGACTTTTATAGTGAATGTTTCCGTGAGAGCTAATTTTAGATCTTAATAGCCAGAGGAGGAAAAAATGCCCTCTTAAGGTAATACAGGGGATGAGAAATATTTGTATTTGTTATGTTGCTTTATGTTCACTAGGAGTTTTAAAGTTCTTCTTCATATAATAAGCCTATTTGTGTTGTGTGCTAGCTGACTTCTCTATCCAGTGCTTAGAAACTAACTCAGAGTATCTGAATGTCTCAGAATTAAAATGGAATGATTTCATATGAAGGAGTGATAGTACTATGAGTAGGCTGATTGCTTTGCTCACAGCAGATCCAAATTTGATCCCTACTCCCATGTGCTCTTACAAGCCTGCCATGAGTGACTCTTGAGCACAGAGTTAGAAGTAAATCCTGAGCACAGTTAGGTGTGGCCCCAAAACAAGCAAAGATTATAAATGTCAAAATAAAAACTAGGTTCTTTGTATCTGTTTATTACTAGACTATATGCTACCTAACCAATAAGGATATTTTTGTTGTTGTTGTTATCTTTTGGGGCAACTGTGCCCAGGGGTGCTCAGGGACTATTTCTGATTCTGTACTTAGGATTCAGCCCTGGTGTTGCTTAGGGTGAAGTATGGCCTTTCTTTGCTGCCTCACACAGGAAACCAGGCAGGGACAAAGCAGTGGTCTTTTATAAACGAACAGTAGGAATCAACCTCCACCCTTAATGGGTGGAGGTGGCCTACTTGTGATGAACCCTGAAGAGATTATATTCACTGGGACTTTCTTGGCTTCCTCACACAGGAAAGCAGGAATCCAGGCAGCGACCTTTAATCAGCCTCCCCTTTGTTTGCAAAGACTGCCTACCTTGTGATGAGCCCTGAAGAGATTATGTTTACTGGTGTGTTTCTTGGCTGCCTCACGCAGGGAAGCAGGAATCCAGGCAGGGAGCAAAGCCTTAAATTAGTTTTTAAAAACACCGAATGTGTTTTAGGTGGGGAGGGGAGAGTGGTTAAATCTTGTGTTATAGTTTCTTTTTTTCTTTTTTAAAATTTATTTAAATAAAATGCATCATATAGTTGACAGTGTTGATCATAATACATTTGTTTACAATAAGTGAAAGTAAAATTATTTTCAAAATAACTATATAATAAATAATAAATAAAAATCTATTTTTAAAAATAGAAAATTAGAAAAGAAATGTAAAAAAAGAAAGAAAAATAAAGTAGCAAGTACATTAGTGAAATTGATTATATCTCCAATGAAGTCATTTATACAATGGTAGAAGGCTTAGTAAACCCTTGTTGTTAGCTGTCCATTCTGTTAAATTGGTGTGTTCCTATAGGGATGGCAGCATCAAATAAGTGTAGTTGTTCAGAAATTCAAAGTACTATAATGGATACTATGACTTTTAGGAGCATGTACTCAGCTGCCAGGTCTCCTTGAAGAAGGAAGATGCAGGGGGAGGGTGCCCACACTAGCTCCAATAAGCCCTGGTGATATTAGTCCCAAAACCAATGTACCTGATGTTTGGTCAGATTGGTGTCCCCAAATGGAATTGTAGAATGTCAGTGATGATGCAGGGCCATCTGGATTAAGTGATAGAGGCAGCAGGTGTGGACTATGTGTAGAATATAATATGTGTTCTATAATCTATATTAATCCTTAAATACACTTCAGTAATACTGGGTTGTTAAAGAACATGAAGTTTGGAATCAGGCCTGAATAATCCTGGTTCTATCCTTTGCTACCCATTTGTTCCTACATAAATGACACACCCAAAGCTGAAAGAAAGCTTAACTAAAATTCAGGAAATTAGTGGGACTTCCTGGGGATATCATAAATAGTTTAGTGTATTGGGCAAATGCAGATTAGCTCTCCAGGGCAGTATCTAATAGATGCACTGCATTTTATCATTCAATCTTGATAGCAAAGTAATAATCAGGCTTTGTGTCATTTTTATTTTATAGATAATAGTTTCAGTCTGGAATACAGAAATGCTTGCAAAATCATTAATCTTCCAACCAGCAGAACTTGAACCCATAGTGCCATACTTCAGCCTTTGTCTCTTCATATTGCTCTGTGGTAGGAAGGGTTTTGATTGATAGTTTCAAGAGTTTATGGTTTTTTAAAATTTATTTATTGGATTTTGGGCCATACCCAGCAGCATTCAGGAGTTACTCCTAGTTCTGTGCTCAGAAATCGCTCCATGCAGGCTCAGGGGACCATATGGGATACCAGGAATCAAACTTGAGTCTGTCCCGAGTCAGCCACATGCAAGGCAAATGACCTACCGTTGTGCTATCTCTCCAGCCCCTTATGGTTCATTTTTAAAAACAAAACAAAGATGTTGAGAACTAAGTCTACCATGGAGTGGGTATGGGGAGAGGATTGGGTTGAGGTGGATAGAAGAAAGTGTTCACTATAGGAGGGTTGGGGTTGGAACATTGTATGCATGAGTCCCTGTCATTAGCAGCATTTGCAAATTATGATGCAAGAGAGCAAGAAGGAAAGGAGGAAGGGAAGGAGGAAGGCAGGAGAGAAGAACTAAAGATAAGGATGCTGTTTGTTTGTTTGTTTATTCTAGGCAAAAAATATCATTTATGTTGGAGTATAGAGAGGGAAGTGTTAACCATGTAAGTTCAAGACCATACATAGATTTGCAGTGTTTCTCTCTTAATTTTTTGCATTTACCCACCACTTCCTGCTCTCTGTTCTCTTCTCCCTTATAAATCAAATTCTCTTTCTTAGAGTCACTGTGCTACAGATGGGCAGTTGGTTATATATTATAGTCTATTCTGTACCTTTTGCCATAAATATAACAGTTGCTGACTTTCTCTTTAAATGAGTTAACCAAAAATGCACAACATTTGTTAAGGGTTTTGTTTTTGGGCCACACCTGGCAGTATTCAGAGTTTATTCCTGGGTTTGAGCTTAGAGATCATTCCTAGTGGAGCTCTGTAGACAATGTGTTATGCTGGGAATTGAACCTAGGGCGCATGGATATAATGCAAACATCTAACCTGCACTATTATCTCTTTGGTATAAGATAGGTTTTAATATAAATTTCAGGTTACTATTATACAATTTAAGTTTATGAAAAGAAAAAGTTATAAAATACTTGGTTTAGAGACCGCACTTAATCATTTGCCATGCATTTCTTTATCCCCTTTATTGTTGGAATTTTTACAAAAAGACTCAAAAATAAGAAATGTTTATTTTTAATCAAATGTTTGATGTCACCAGGTAAATCCTGGATCATATGCTCATGTGCTTTCAGCCAAACATACAAATTTTTCTTCTCTTTTACTTTCTTTTGTTTTGGAGTACTTCTGGCACAGTGTGCAGGGAAACATGCCAGTGAGGCACTCAGCTTGTTGATCCATCTCTCTGACCTGGCCACAAACACTCAGGTTTCTGGTTTCATTTTCTTTTTCTTTTTTATTTTTGGGTCACACCTAGTAGTGTTCAGGGCTTACCCCTGGTTCTGTGCTCAGAAATTGCCCCTGGCAGGCTCAGAGGACCATATGGGATGCTGGGAATTGAACCGTGGTCTATCCTATGTTGACTGTATGTAAGGCAAACACCTTACCACCGTGCTATTGCCCCAGCTCCCACACTCAGGTTTCTTGGAGCAAAAATGCATGTGCATTTGCTTTCCACTTACTTAGATCAGAATCCATGGATTTTTTTTGTCATCAAATGAAGTGGCATGGAATAATTTAGATTAGCCCTGGAACAGCATTGGTGTTTCATATTTTTATTTTAAGCAGCCAATAATCTATTTTTGTATGAATAACCTACAGAATTAAAAAAAAAACACCAGTTCCAATAACAAAATGTGGTTTAAATGCAGAAAAAGTTCCAATTTATCAATGTAGTGTTTCTAAATAGGAGATTTTTGGCTTCTTCCATTAGGCATTTATATATTTCTAGCATTTCTTTTTGCAAATATTTTGTTATGAACATTTCCTATGGGTAATACTCCTCTGTGGGTCTCTAGGCTTCAGAATGAATGTGTTTGATTATTGTGTATATAAATCACGTTTGAACTTTAGTCAACCGGGGTTTATCTTTGGAGGATAACTAGTACATTGTATTTTCCATGTTCTTCTAGGCCGGCTAATCTTTAAGGTAACTAGATTGCAGAAGATGCTACTTAAAAATTGTAATTAGAAAAACAATTGTAATTAGATCTTAATTATCTCTGTAGTGTATATGTTGTTTGTGTGTCTACACCTTTTTCTTCATTGATTATAAGGGGCAGTAATTTGATTCCAGAGAATTATATATGGAGGCTTGATCTGGAGTGTGCATGTATTGTTAATTGTATGTGTAAGGCTAATTTCAGTTTGAGGAAAATGAGGCCCATATGCTTAACAGATGTTCTTCTTTTGTTCTCTAGGGTTCCGCTATGGGAGTGATATTATTCCTTTCTCTAAAGTGGATGAGGAGCAAATGAAATATAAATCGGAGGGGAAGTGTTTCTCTGTCTTGGGATTTTGCAGATCTTCTCAGGTACAGCAATTATTTTGCGAATCATAAAATAAATGAGCTTCTGTCTCATTATTTGAGATTGTGTGTTTTTGTGGGTTTTTTTTTTTTTATTTGTAAGATAAATTCATTTCACTTAGTTTTCCTAATATGTAGTTTGGGCATTAGTATTGCTGTCTTTGATCTTTGGGGGAAAAAAACTCAACCCAAAATCTAGAAATATCTTGAATCAGAGGAATGGGTCCAATTAAAAGTCAATTCCTAGTTTGCCTATCTAGATGTCTGTCATAGTTCTGAGTAAACTTAAAGAGACTGCTTCTTTTTTTTTTTTTTTTTGGTTTTTGGGTCACACCCAGCAGTGCTCAGGGGTTACTCCTGGCTCCATGCTCAGAAATTGCTCCTGGCAAGCACGGGGGACCATATGGGGCACCAGGATTCGAACCGATGACCTTTTGCATGAAAGCAAGCGCCTTACCTCCATGCTATCTCCCGGGCCCCAAAGAGACTGCTTCTTATGCTAAAGAGATAGTACACAAGTTAAGACCTTGCCTCTAACCTCAGTTCAATTTCTATACTGAATATGGTCCTCTAAAAACACTGTAATGGGAGTGTTTTAGAGGAATAAAGGTCATGCTCGAATCCCGGCATCCCATATGGTTAGTGTGTACTCTGCTCAGGGTACACTCTGCTCAAGGGCATCTCTGGTAGTGCATATGCAGTGGCAGGGATTGAACTGGGGTTTGCCTCAAGTAAGGCAAGTCCAGATATATCTCTCCAAACTGAGGCTAATTCTTTTTAAGCTGCAGTTACTGTGAAAGTACTCAGTTTCTTGACTTTTGAAGTGTGAGGGCAGAGAAAATGTCTGAGAAGTATGACCTTTCTCAGAAATAAGCTTCAATCATATGATATATATCAAAAAGAAGTGGTTCTATCGATACAGGTAGCTATGATATTAGGAACTTCACAGTATTATTTTTTTAAGAGGACCATACCCAATAATGGGATACCAGAGACTGAACCCAGGTTACCTGCAAAGGTGCTATCACTCTAGCACCTTCAGTATTATTTTTTAATCAGATATTGGTATTTGACCCCTCTGATACTCAGCTATATTTGTAACTAGATTGAAAGTGGGATAAGGACATACAATGCTTATTTTTGGTTTAACCTAGTTTTTCTTCCTTCATTCTCGACCTCTAATAGTTCTTTCTTTTGATTCCTTTGCAATTGAACAGTATCTATTCATCATTGCTTTCAGAATGACATCCAAACCAGTTAACATTGCATGTAAGAGACTTCATGATTTGAACTCTGCTAACCTTGCTGATCCTTTCACTTTTTTTCTCATTCCATGCCAATACTCACTCCATGTATTTCTTTAATGCTGTTCCTCAGATGTATTGTATTTTTATGTTGCTCCAGACTTATTCACAATTTTTTTGAGCCACACCCAGTGTTGAAGGTTACTCCAGATCTATTTCAGTATTTATGTCCATGACCTGTTGAGCTCTCTCCAGGCTTTTGACTTATCTATTCTCTGCTCAGATCATTTGTGCCTAGATATTCTTAATTAATTTCTATATATATCTTAAGTTTGAGACATATATCCCAAATATCATAATATATATACAATTATATATACCAAATGTCAGAATATATGACATATAGTAGGTGCATATATATATATATATATATAATGTTGAACTGAATCTAAGGTAATACATGGTTTCTAGTATTTGTGAAATTTTTCAATTATTTTGAGTAAAATTTCTTTGTAACGTGTGACTTTAAAATAATCTTTTACTCATTTTTGGACAATTCTTTTTCTCTCTTACTTTCATAGGTTCATAGGAAGTATTTTATGGGCAATCAAGTTCTAAAGGTCTTTGCAGCAAAAGATGATGAGGTGAGTTGACCCACAAGGATAAGGTTTTTGATGTAGCACCACAGAATTGAATTGTCATTTTAAGTGAATTGTTGGGGGACTGATGTAGTTGAGAGTGACATTAATTCTTGCAGCAACACTAGGAAGATTTCACTGACCTTTCAACCTGAGCATGGAGAAATGACAGGTAGATTTGTCATTGCATGAGCCCAAGGACTGATGACATGGTCCTGTGGTTAAATGCTGGTAAGGATTAAATTTTTTAAAAAATACATCTAGGTGTAGGTATCTCATGGCCAGATGTTCAGGAGTGCGAGGGGGCAGGCAGACATTTTTATTTGCATCAAATAAAATATTTATTTTTCTGTATGCTTACACATCCTAAATTATGCATCCTGACTTATGGAACACTTACATTTTTGAGAAATTTATCTTTTCTTCCTTCCTTCTCTATCTTTGTACATTGTTTCCCATCTCCCTCAGGGATTCCATTTTTATTTGATTACTAATCCTAGTCTCAAAACTGCCCTCTCTGCATATATTTTCTAATTAGCCTACACATTACATTAGAATTTGTGACTATCCATAATAATATCCTTGAAAAATTTTTTCCATCAAGTCACTTTTGTTGCTGGTCACAGTCATGGACTGTGCTTAGACTGCAGGAGACTGAGCAAAACTGTGTAGATGTTCATGTGATTATCTGTACTTGATTGCTAAGTTCAGTCTTATGGTTTTCTGCTGGATAATTCAACTCCAGTCTTATATTGGCTTATAGATTATAAGGTCACTCAGAAACAAACAACATAGGCAAAGGATTACTACTGTTGTCAGTTCTTAATCAAAAATAATATGTCAAAGATGCCATAGCCAAATAATTATAAAGAGTTTATGTTTATCAGATAGGCAAGACACTTAGAAAATTTAAGTCATATGAGGGCTTCCAGCAAAAAATTACTCTATATAGGGAGGTAAAGACAAAGGAAAGATGACCAATATGATAGTCTGACATGTAATACTGTGAAAAATACAAAGTTTGAAGGGAGAGAGATGGCTAAAATGGTCATGCTTTCAGTTTACTGAGCCTTCCAAATGGGTTATCAACCAGAGAACTAGAGCATTTTGCTTAGGAGGAAATTGTACAAGAAAAAAACTATAAAAGAGGAAAAATACAAAACTTTCTCAGGAATATGATGCTAAAATAGAGGAATCATTTTAATGGAAGGAGTGCCATCCTCAGCTTTAGGAATAGGTTGTGCACTCATGGAATGGAACAGATGTATTTGAGACACAGCAGAGATGTGGAGTTGGTAGAATTTGGTGAACAGTTGAAAGTGAAGGTGATTAAGGTAATGTCAAAAGACAGTCTTCTCATTTGGCCACATGCAAGGTAAGCACCAAACCCATTGTACTATCCCTCTAGTTCTTGTATTATAAAGTTTTAAAGCTGAAATACTGATTTTGAGGTTTTTTTTGAGGGGTGGGAGAGCACACTTGACAGTGATCAGTGGCAATATATGCCCTTCCAAGTATCAATTATGGTGACATTCAGGACTGTGCAATTCTAATGGTCTCATGTTATCCTCTAGTATATAGAGTATGCATTCTAGTCTAGTGAGTTATCTCTCCAGCCCTACAAATACAGACTTAATGCATTGCCTTATGGGACTAGATGAAACAAACCCTACATATGTCCATCTTCTCAGAGGACAGAAAGGCTAAGAGCAGAATTTCAGTTGGAAGAGCTTAGATAAAAGCAGCCCACAAAAAAAAAAAAAAAAAAAAAAAAAAAAAAAAAGCAGCCCACAAAGTGAAAGAATAAGGGGTCATATTACCAAAGCCAAATGAGGAGAAAGAATAGAGAAAGGGGCATGCTTAGATGCTACCAAGTGTAAAGGACACTGACAACTGTAAGAACATGGGGGTATCTTCAGAGGGTGGGACTAGTAGATGGATCGAATTGAAGAATTATTATCATCTAAGCCAGTGGTCCTCAAACTACAGCCCGCGGGCCACATACTGTATTTGTTCCCATTTTGTTTCTTCACTTCAAAATAAGATATAAATAAGATATATGCAGTGTGCATAGGAATTTGTTCGTAGTTTTTGTTTTTACTATAGTCCGGCCTCCAATGATCTAAGGGACAGTGAACTGGTTTGAGGACCCCTGAATTCTTAGCAGTAAAAACAGTGAACCTTATTTCATGAAATGTAGAAATGAAGGGGAAGAAAAATATTGGTTGTAATTTATG
>PVKC010011883.1:0-24233 GCA_004027635.1 Crocidura indochinensis | reverse complement strand
GAAAGAAAGAAAGAAAGAAGGAAAGAAAGAAAGAAAGAAAGAAGAAAGAAAGAAAGAAAGAAAGAAAGAAAGAAGAAAGAAAGAAAGAAAGAAAGAAAGAGAAAAAGAGAGAGAGAAAGAAAGAAAGAAAGAAAGAGAAAAGAAAGAAAGAAAGAAAGGAAGGAAGAAAGAAAAGAAAGAAAGGAAGAAAGAAAGAAAGAAAAAGTAGAAAGAAAGGAAGGAAGGAACAAAGAAAGAAATGAAGGAAGAAGGAAGGAAGGGAGAGAAAGAGAAGAAAAAGAAAGAAGAAAAGATAAAAAGAAAAGAAAAAAGGAAAGAAAGAAAAAGAAGAAATACCACAAGATTCACACAAGGCATGTGTGAATCATCACATAGACAACATGGTCCTTCTGGATCACAATGCAATATTGTGAGCTCTGAGCATTGCTGAATTGACTCTACTGGTCCAGAGTAGCATCACAACTTCGGGCCCTGACATCAAATTGCTGCCAAGAATCACCAGAAATTGCCTCCAGGCATTCTGAGCGCCACTAGGAAAGTAAAAAAAGAATATTTCTTTTAATTTTTTGGAAAAATAACATGTTAGCCAAACTTGATCTGGAACTGTTGCTCTCACCAAACATGGTTAAATTTAGGTTTTCCTAGCCCTAAAAGTTTATGAGGCACCTATGTAATTTTTTAAGCTAAAACTCCATAAAGGGGAAATAAAAGAGGAGCTTATTTAAACCTTCCTCATCACTTAATGGATTGTGTGTCCTTGAAAAGTTAACAGTTTCTCATTTCTAAAGTAAGAATTAAAGGGGAGGTGCCAGTTCGGTACCCTCATAGATGACTTCTAAGTTTTTGTAATTCTGATAAAAACTATTACTTTTGTTTCTATTTCAAATACATTAAAAATTACTTAGAATTTCATTTGTCCACAATTACAATCATCTCTTCCATATCTCAGATGTCTTGAATCGAGTGCTATCAAGGTCTCTGAGCAGAACTGAACTATCACCTCAAAGTAGAATCTGCTATTATATTCTTTTAATCCCAGTATTTAACTGCTTTCCCTTTCTAGGCATTTTTGCTACTATTATTGCGTTTCTTTAGGCAAAATTCTGAAGAAAATATGCCCAGTTGATTACTGAATTAGATTGGGTTGAGGTAATTGGAGTTGAGTGGAGGAGTTCAATACACTTTTGCTTTTCAATTCTATAAAATGTGACTTCATTACTTCATTACTAAAAGGATAAGAATGATCTAGAAATCTAAATCAAAAAGCAATAGGAAGGACATATAGCTGACCATGAATGATAGTTATCTTTGCTGAGAGAAATCAGATGGGGGAGGAACGTCCGTACATGATCATTTACTTTTTGGTATACTTTTGTATTGTTTGAAATTTTTATATGGAACATTTATTCATGCATTATTTATGGACTAAAAATGAATTAATTAAATTTTAAAATGAATTATTTACTTTTTATTTAGAGGGAAGGAGTCTTACTTGATTGTAGAAAGCTTTGTCAATTTCATGCCAAACACAACCCTTATGTATCTGCTCCAGTTTCTGCATTTTATTAAAGAGGCTAGAGAGAGAATGCAGTAAGTCCAAAGTAGCAAAGACAACTGCTGGCAGTTTGGACTGAGATTTAGTTTTGCTTAAACCTAAACTGAAGCATTTCTGTTTGTTTTTGAAGTTGTCCTTTAGGAATTAACATGCATTTGCATTTTTAAATAATTTCTTTATACAAAATCTGTAATCATAGAAATGTTTATCATTGGATTTCAGTTATAGACTGCACACCACCTTTTGCCAGTGCAACTTTTCCACCATTAATGTCTCCATTTGACCCACCCCATTCCTGCTTGTCTCTGGTATAAATATTTTGCTTCTCTTTCTCACTATCATTGTCATAGCAGTTGTCAGTGCATTTACTGCTCTCTCTAGCTGCACTCATAGCAATTTGTAGCAAGCTTTAAGTTGTGGGCTGCTCTTCCTGGCCCTCATCTCTATTGTCTCTGGATATTATTACCAAACTGTCTTTTGTTTTGTTATATCCCAAAAATGATTATGAATATCTATTCTATACCTTTCTCTCTGTCTCATTTTAATCAGCATAATAATTTTCATGACCATCCATGTATAGAGAAATTTTGTAACTTCATTTTTCCTAATGGCTGCATAGAATTTTATTGTGTAAATGTACCACTATTTCTTTAGTCACTCATTTGTTGTCCAGCACCTGGGTTGTTTCCAGACTATTGCTATTATAAATAGTGCTGTGATGAACATAGGAATGCAGAGGACATGTTTGTATTGTGTTTTTGTGTTCCTAAGGTATATCTCTAGGAGTGGTATTGCTGAATCATATGGGAACTCAATTTCCAGTCTTTTGAGGAATATCCATATTGTTTTCCAGAAAGGCTGGACTTGATGGCATTCCCACCAACAGTGAATGAACTTTCTTTTTTTCCGACATCCAGACCAGCACTGGCTGTTCTTGTTCTTTGTGATATTTGCCATTCTCTGTGTTATGAGAAGATACCACATTATTGTTTCTTATGGTTCGTGATGCTAGTGATGTGGAGCATTTTTTCATGTGCATTTTGGCTATTTGTATTTATTCTTTGAGACAATATTTCTTCATTTTATTTCCATTTTTGATAAGGTTATATGTTTTTTTTGTTTTGTTTTGTTTTTTGTTTTTTGGGGTCACACCCGGTAGTGCTCAGGGGTTACTCCTGGCTCCATGCTCAGAAATTGCTCCTGGCAGGCACGGGGGACCATATGGGGCACCGGGATTCAAACCGATGACCTTTTGCATGAAAGGCAAACGCCTTACCTCCATGCTATCTCCCGGCCCCAAGGTTATATGTTTTATCTTGTTGAATCCTGTCAGTATCTTGTATATGTTAGATATCAACCCCTTATCAGATAGATATTGATAGATATTGAATAAATAATTTCTCCCATTCTGAGGTAGCTTTTATATTCTTTTCACTGTTTCCTTTGAAGAGAGAAGCTTCTCAGTTTAATGTAGTACCATTTGTTTATCTTTGCGCATATTGTTAGAGTTCTGAGTTTGTTCTTATTTTTGCTTGTAGCTGACTATCCCAATACCACTTGTTGAAGAAGCTTTCCTTACTCTATTTTGCGTTTCTTGCACTTTTATCAAATATTAATTGATTGTATGTTTGGGGTCATCTCTGAATACTCAAGTCTATTGCATTGATCTGAGGGTCTGTCTTTGTTCCAATACCATGCTTTTTTAATGATTATTGCTTTGTAGTACAATTTACAGTTGGGAAAAATGATGTCTTTCATTTTCCTTTTCCTAAGGATTGTTTTAGTTATTCATGGGTATTATTATTCCAAATGAATTTCAGGAGTGCTTGATCTACTTCTTTAAAAAATGTCATGGGTATCCTTAGAGGGATTGTTTTAAATTTGTATAATGCTTTGAGGGGTATTGCCACTTTAATTATGTTAATCCTCCTAATCCATAACAGGGATTATGTCTCCATTCCTGTGTCCTCTATTATATCTTGAATCAGTGTTTTGTAGGTTTTCTTTTGTGTGACTATAGGTGTTTCACCTCTTTAGTTAAATTGACTCCAAGGTATTTGAATTTCTGTGGCACTATTGTAAATGGAGTTATTTTTGCAATGTCTATTTCCTCTCTATAGTTACTTGTATATAAGAAGGCCATAGACTTTTTTGTGTTAGTTTTGTAATATGACACTATTACTTTTAGAAGATTTTTGTTATAGTCTTTAGGATTTTCTAAATATAGCATCATGCCATCTGCAAACAGACCTTGTTTTCTTATTTTCCTATCTGAATGCCCTTGAAATCTTTTTCTTGCCATTTGGCTATGGTGGTTATTTCCAGTAATCTTTGACTACTAAGTGTCCAATTATCTTCAGATTTGAGTGCCATTTTATAACATTTTTGTAGAGATTATTCCTCACTAAGTATTTTATTTTTTATTTTTTAGAGGATGTGGATAGAGACATTCATCATGTTGTTATTTTAAACATAGATCATAATTAAAGTTTAACATACCACAGTGAAACAGTAGTAAAGAGGGCAGGGTGCTTGCTTTCTAAACAACTGAATTAGGTCTGATTCCAAGCACCGCAGATGGTCTCCAAAATTCCACTATGAGTGAACTTTGAGCACAATGATGGGAATAAACCCTGAATACAGCAGACCTATCCTTTCCAAACAGAAAACTCTGAAAATAAGTAAGTTTTTGTCTTTGTGTGATGCAAAATATGTAGAATGTTATTGCTTGGCATCTATTTCTCTGAAAGAACTTATGAGAAACCTCCCCATTGCCTAGCAAACAAGTGAAACCAAATAATTTCAAATATTTGTTTATATTACTATCACAATGGCTTATAAAATGATCTATGTATGTATACATATATATCATGTATGTGCCTTGGAGTCATCATGTTACTCCACTTCACATACCACCATAGTAACAATATTTTTCAATGGATGCTTTCAGTATCTTCCCTTTTTATCTTAGTTCTGTGGTCAGAGCCTAAGAGTGTTCACAATGGTTTTTAAAGAAGCTGTTCACCTCCACCAAATAATCACTAATATTTCTTCTTTTAAAAGAAAAAAATAGGGCCCGGGAGATAGCATGGAGGTAAGGCGTTTGCCTTTCATGCAAAAGGTCATCGGTTCGAATCCCGGTGCCTCATATGGTCTCCCGTGCCTGCCAGGAGCAATTTCTGAGCATGGAGCCAGGAGTAACCCCTGAACACTGCCGGGTGTGACCCAAAAACCAAAAAAAAAAAAAGAAGAAAAGAAAAAATATCCACTGGGGTTGGAATACAGCTTTTAGGGCATTTGCCTTGCACATGACAGACTGGGGTTTAATCCCTGGTATCTCGTTTGGTGCTGAGAGCACCTTCATGAGTAATTCTTAAATGCAGACCCGGGAGTAACCCCTGAACACCACTAGAAAGAAACAAAAGAAAACATAATGAAAAAATAAAATAAAATAAAATAAAATAAGAATTACACATGCAGCTTTTTTTCTTTCCTTATATTGAGCCTGCAATGTATAAATAAAACTAGCTCTTAATTGGCTGTGTTTTTCTTTAAGAAAATCTGTTTGCCCTTCTGTTTCAGGGACCTGGGCATCATTATCACAAGTAATAAAATTTTTAATTTAAAATAATTAAGTCTACATTTTATAAATATCATCCAAGAATGAGACTCTTCCGTAGCTTTACTTTTTGTGTGATCTTTGGCCTGTAATGATATGGACCTTGATTCTTACCTGAATAAAACAAACAAGTAAACAAAAATTTATTCATATCAACTAATAGGACATTTACACTATGTCTCAACAAATTTCCCTAGAAAACACCCCTCATCCTTCCCCTTTATGTAATCAGCTTCCACTAACAAACCTAACCTTGCTTCCCTTAGGGGCCAACCCACCTGCCTGTCAGTTTTGGCTACCTCTCTCCCTCCTCTCTTTGTTTCTTTCTTTTCTTCCTTGTTCCTCCTCTGCAGCTGCCACTTCAAAAACCATCTCCACCCTTCCCATCTCTTTTCAAACTCTTTCTTAGACGTTTCTTTATCTGGGACTGGTGAATCTTTCAACCTGCTCTGTTCAGACACGTTCCTGGTCTGAGACAGGTGAGGATGCCTCCACCTCTCTTTTCTTCTGGTTACTGTGTCCTGCCGCAGGGCAAATGCTTGTCTTCTTTGCAAAGGTTGCACCATCTCCTCTTCCCACAATGGCCACCTTTGTGTCCAGAATCCCAGCACCTGAAACATCATGGCAAGCTGCATACCACACTAATTTTGTCTCTATGTGTTGTTGTATTAAAATGGTCTTCCAGCAGTGCCCCATGACCTCAGCAGCCAAGGGTCTGTTCTGAAGCATAGCATTGGGTGGCATCTGAATGGCTCTCTTCAGGACAAGACACAGAGGAATCTATGTTCTTTCTTTTAAGAGTCTTATGTTCTGATTCACATCTGAACCCCTCAGGGACGACCATATAGCTACTCCTTAAATGCATATATAAAGCAGAGATAATTAGAGTTTCTACTCTGTCATTTTCAGTAAAGACTGGAGCCAGCACATACCAGAGCCAACTGGTAAATTTTCAGGAATTTTATGAGTCATTTGACTTCAGGTTGGTAACTTGAAATTGGTTTGGTTAAGGAAATATTTACACTGTGGAAATCAGCGAACACCCATGGTCAATATACCTTCCATCTACTTCCCAAATCCCAATAGAACCAATCAAATATTTAGATGCATTTCAGTGCAAGCAGGTACTGATAAAAATACAGGTTGTTTCGTTTTCTGTTTGTTTGTTTGTTTTGGGGCCACACCCAGTGACTCTCGGGGGTTACTTTTGGCTATTAGTTCAGAAATCTCTCTTGGCGTGGGGGACCATATGGGACACCAGCGAATAGAACAGTGGTCCCTGCCAGCCTACTATGCTCAAGGCAGAAGCCTTATGCCTTGAGTCCTCGCTCCGGCCCCAAAAGTACAGGGATTTTTATTTAAAAAAGAGAAAAATTACAAGGACTACAGAGATAATGTCACAAGGTCCTCAAACTTTTTAACAGGAGGTCAATTCACTGTCCCTCAGACCACTGGGAGGCTGGACTATAGTAAAAACAAAAACGATGAACAAATTCCTATGCACATTGCATATATCCTATTTTAAAGAGAAGAAACAAAACAGGAACAAATACAGTTTGTGGCCCACGGGCAAGTTTGAGGACCACTGAGTCACTGTGAAGTATAGGGAGATTAAATAGTACTTGTTTACGGCCCGGAGAGATAGCACAGCAATGTGTTTGCCTTGCAAGCAGCTGATCCAGCACCAAAGGTGGTTGGTTCAAATCCCGGTGTCCCATATGGTCCCCTGTGCCTGCCAGGAGCTATTTCTGAGCAGACAGCCAGGAGTATCCTCTGAGCACTGCCGGGCGTGGCCCAAAAACCAAAAAAAAAAAAAAAAAAAGTACTTCTTTGGCCTAGACTCAATCCATACGTTTCTCTAAGCACTGCCAGGAGAGATACTTGAGCACTGAGGTAGGAGCAAGCCAGGGTACTGCCAAATGTTACAATAAAAGATAAATTATATATAACCAAAATTCAATTTTATGAACATTTTTGAATTTTAGATTTAATAACCATAAAGAACCTCTTTAGCTTTTCTTTTGTAAACGTTTTTCTTGGATTATCCTTCTCATTCTTTCTAATCACTCTTGTCTGCTTCTGATACTTTGACAACAGCAAGCATCCCAGAAAAAGTGAAGTTATAAGAACTATATGTACAATGACATCATCTTTAGCCTTCATTTCTTGTTTTACTTCCTTGTCCAAGGTTTTCTGTTATAGCCAGTAACTAAAGTTTTTATTTATTTATTTATTATTTGGTTTTAGGGTCACACCCAGTGGCACTTAGGGGTTATTCTCAGCTCTACACTCAGAAATTGCTCCTGAAAGGCTCAGGGGACTATATGGGATGCTGGGAATTGAACCTTGGTCCATCCAAGGTCAGCCTTGTGCAATGCAACCACCCTACCACTGTGTTATAGCTCTGGTCCCAAAAGTTTTTATTTTATAAGGAAAAGTTATCCCTTTGCTTTAAAATCTGTCTCATTGATAGCTGATTCTATAGTTTCTCTTTGTCACCGATCTTCTAGTCATTTTTCAGTTCTTCTCTTTGCTTATCCTTATACAAATTTCCCCCAAGGTCTTCTTGACTGGAATTTTGTTAATAATTAAATAATTCTGTAGGTCATTGGACAAGTGAGAAAGAAATCAAGGTGCCATGACATCAAGAGATAATTTCAACAAAGATACTAAATTAATAGCATGATCTGGACCTGAAACCAACACTTCAGATCTAGTTTTCTCATGAGCATAAAGACAGAATTACTTAGTTAATTGTAATTTACTATTTACCCTTTTAGAATTTAGTTTAGGTGAAGACAATGATTTTACTAAAAAAGTTCAAGTCGGGGCCAAAGAGATAGTACAGTGGTAGGGTGTTTGCCTTGCATGCAGCAGACCCAGGATGGATGGTGGTTTGAATCCAGCATCCCATATGATCCCCAGAGCCTGCCAAGAGAAACTCTTAATGTTGTCAGGTGTGACCCAAAAAAACAAGCAATAAAAAGATCAAGTCCCCAGCTGATGTAATCAGTTATTGGTCCACATCTGTGGTTCAATTTATCAATAACTTTATTGGGAACCAGCTCTCTATCCTTTAAAGTCTATTTTTCTTGACTCTGCCTTATCCTCAAGCAGAATATTTTTCATGAGAGAATAAATCCAGTATCACCTCCACTTGCATTCTACTAATTAAAAAATGCAATTAAAAAGACACCAAAGATTCCATGAAAATCTTTCTCCTTCATTTACTGATTTTGGCCATCTCCACTCAGGCCACAAAGGACAAATAAGGTACTGTCAGTAAATACTGGAAAGGAAATATTTATTAGACAAACACAACAGATGCCCAATAGAAATTCTAATGGGGGGCCCGGGAGATAGCATGGAGGTAAGGCGTTTGCCTTTCATGCAAAAGGTCATCGGATCGGTTCGAATCCAGGTGCCCCATATGGTCCCCCGTGCCTGCCAGGAGCAATTTCTGAGCATGGAGCCAGGAGTAACCCCTGAGCACTGCCGGGTGTGACCCAAAAACAAAAACAAAAACAAAAAAAAAAGAAAGAAATTCTAATGGACCACTTAGAAAAGTATTACATCTGCCATTCACCTGCTGCACTCATGCATAAGGAAAGAAGGAAAGAGAAGGCATCATCAATAAGAGTTCTGTTATTTTCCAAAATCCTGATGATGGTGGAGTTCAGAGAAGGATCATCGAGTCAAACTAGCATGATAAGAGGCTGGAAGATGTTGACAAGGAAAACTGACACCCTCTCAGTTTCTCACCAACATGAAGAAATGAGCTAACAGAAGCTTTCTGATTTTTGACAATTTCATTGAAACTTATTTTCTTCCAAGTTTTTTTTAACCATTTTACTTCCTCAACTTTAACAATAATTTACCTGGAAATGAACAAACCATATAATAGCACATTGTGATTGGCAAGGTCAGGAAACCTATGCAGCCTGTATTTTGCTGACTCCTTAGGCCCCTGATTTGAGGGGAAAAAGAAAACTAGCTTCTAACCTAAAACGAAACAGTAGGAAAACTGGAACACAGGACGTGGCTATAACCATATGCTGAAAAGCTATTCCTTACTCACTCATCTCTCTCAAAGTTTTTCACTGGATCTTTTTTTTTTTTTTTAAGTATGGAGTTGTCTTCCTCCTCTGTCAGGAAAGTACCAATTGTGTCTCACTGGATGCACACCCCCAGAACAGTATTTTCAAATACCTGAATAATAAAAGTAATGATAAATATAAATGAAAGAATGAAGAATAAAATACATCATGTTGCGAGGTTATAAGAATACTGAGAAATGGAAAGCAGTATTTTCAGCTTAGAGTATAATGAGTCCTAAAGGGATCCACAATCTCCTGAAGCAAAAACACTGGAGGTGGAGTCCAGTACTTCTTTAACAGTGTTTATATCTATATCTCTAAAGCCAGGTTAGGGTACAGAATTATTGGGTCTTAACTTTTAGTTTTCCCCAAGTTTCTGTCTATCCATCTCTTAATAGTATATAACACCATTCTTGCAGGGATTTACTGAAGAATAAACTTGACCGACGTAATTATTCTCATTATAAATATTAATGAAGGCATATTTATTATTATTAGTTTCTGCTATTTACATAAGCAGAAATTATTGATAATATTTCTGTTGTCACTACTGCTTATTAAGAAGAGCATGAAAGCATATATGTCTATAATTATGCATACTGCATCAGTGTCCTTGAAGAAAATAAAACAACTATCCATTTTGCATTAGGTTGAAAACAACACCTTTTGTTCAAGAATATATGATTGGTTAATGAACATAGTCAAATTTTCAATGAAATGTGACAAAAATGTTATAAACTATTGTCTCACCCATTGTCAACTGTTTAATGAATATGACCTACAAAGACCATAACTAAGTACTGGTTTTTAAATTTGAAGAATTAGGTAAAGTATAATATTAAATTTAAGAACTAGAGAGCTATATAGCAGAACAAGATAAAGCTTGATTTAAATATTATTCTTCTCAGAGGAAAGATAATGAACACAAGTATGTCATGAATATCTTTTCCCTGGTGAATATTATCATATTTCCATTTTGTCTCAGTATTTTTGACTATAAATTAGTTTCCAATTATCCATCATCTATAAGAATACTGTAAAATAGATAAAAAAAACTCTTTGCCATGCTAAATATGCATTTTAGTTTCAAAATATAATGAAGATATTTCTTTCATCCTGATTTATGTCTAACCTATTTTGAGCTTTGGAAACCTGGGTTAAAAGCGATGTGTCTAGGGAGACACATGAAGGAGAATTAGATCTGACTAATGTTCCAGAATATAACCTGGAAAAATCCACTTTTGAGAGCTTCAGCATTCTTTTGACATCATCTACTCATTAATATATCTTATTCTTATAAAAACAATTTTTACTTATTTACTGATTGGCAGATGCCTGAAAATGTATAGGAGAAATTGAAAAAAAACTTCTCTAACTTCAATGTAAGGGACACAAATTAATTGAGTTTTTTTTCTACTTTTTTTTTTTTTTTTGGTTTATGGGTCACACCCGGCAGTGTTCAGGGGTTACTCCTGGCTCCATGCTCAGAAATTGTTCCTGGCAGGCACGGGGGACCATATGGGGCACCGGGATTCAAACCGATGACCTTTTGCATGAAAGGCAAATGCCTTACCTCCATGCTATCTCCCGGGCCCTTTTTTTTTTTTTACTTTTTTCACCTGAAACAACTGAACTTAGTATGTGTGGCATAAGTGTTATGAAAGAGTTGGTGCAGAGTACATAGCAGTGGTTCAATTATAGTGAGGCTTGAGAGATGTGGACATCTGAAATGGAGTAAGTCTCTCTATAGAAGTTCTAATTCAAGTTTACAAATATCATTTTGAGAAATTCTGGTAAGGAGGAAAGATAGTGATTTTTTTTTACTCTTTTGTAATATGTGATTTTATTAACATATAGTATTTTGTCACTTCATTGCCAACAGACATTTTCTTTCTTTTAGTGATTTTATATCAAAAAATATTGTTTCTAGATTTAGCTTTGACATCTGAAACTTGGATATCTTGTTTCATATATGAGGTTTAATGTGTAGGTCTCTAAGATGGTATTCATAGTAACACCTAGTTCAGATCGTTATGATAATCAACGAGGTAATACATGCTACATGCCAACATACAACCAGAGTTTAGTTAATATTTGACCCTATTCATAAGGCCTTTAGGAAACCCATCTTTTAGTTATTTAGAAAATATGTTAAGACACACTAATACTCCCCAACCCACAACCTTTTTATGAGTTTTCTAAATTCTTTTTTTATTTTTTGGTTTTTGGACCACACCCGGTGACGCTCAGGGGTTACTCCTGGCTATTCGCTCAGAAGTCGCTCCTGGCAGGCATGGGGGACCATATGAGGAACCGAGGGATCCGTCCTAGGTTAGCGCAGACAAGGCAGGCACCTTACCTCCAGCGCCACCGGCCACCTCCTGGCACCCTAAACATTTTTTTCTTTTATTTGTTTTTGTTTTTGGAGTTTTCTAAATTCTTGATGAAAATGTTTTATATATAAAATACTCAATAATGCTTATTTTCACTCTTTACATTTTACTACTGTCTTGCCTTGTTATTTGATAGTAATGTATACATAAAGTCATGAGCATAAGGGGCATTTGCTATACTGCCAAACCCAAATATTAAGTATGATGCCTTGTCTGCTATGTTAAAAATAGCCAATAATGTTTCTGCTATAGCACTCTCTCTATAAAAGGAAATCAGTAAACACATACACAATTAGTGCATTTGTTGCCATAAGTAATGCCACATTTATTGCGAATTAAGTAGATCACTATTTTCTTTCCATTTAAAATGCATAAACAATTGGATTGAGTGATATAGACATAATTAACCATAGTCTCAAATGTCTATTTAACAATGAATTGACTTCCTATTTTATTGCAGCACTATTCATAATAGCAAAAATTTGGAAAATAAAAAACATATCCTTATAGCTGAAAAACTATACATATACTCAATGGAATGTTCTTCAGTTATAAGCAAAGATAAAATCATTAAATTAGTCACTAAGTGAATGAATTTATAAGGTATAATGTAAGTGAACTAGAAGAAGAGCAGGCAGAGAATGAAGTTAGTTAGGAGAGCACAGAGAGAAAATAATGTCTCTCACATGTGGGTTAAACAACAGTAGTAAGAACATAACAAATGCTCACAGGCAATAGAAATTGAGAATTGATCTTTGGTAAGAAGGTTGTCTTAGAGGAGGGAAGGTTAAGGAAAGAATAGAATGAAAGCCACTGGGACAATAGTGGAGGGAAATAGACTTTGTTGAGAAAGGAAAGAATTGGGGATTTTATTCTGCATAAAATCTTACCTCTAATAGTATTGTAAAAATGGTGCCTAAAATAAAATTTGAAAAAATTGATCACACCTTTCAACTTGATAACAAACTAAGAGTAGTCATGGTAAGAATTGGGTTTGCATTGCTTTTCAGTAGTTTTCAATTGTCTTTAATAAAATTTAAAAAAAAAAAGGAGCCGGAGAGGTGGCACTAGAGGTAAGGTATCTGCCCTGCAAGCACTAGCCAAGGAAGGACTGTGGTTCGATCCCCCAGCGTCCCATATGGTCCCCCCAAGTCAGGGGCAATTTCTGAGTGCTTAGCCAGGAGTAACCCCTGAACATCAAACTGGTGTGGCCCAAAGAGAACTAAACTAAAATAAAATAAATAAAAAATAAAATAATTGTTCACTATCTGAAAGATTAGTAGTTAAAATATAGTAAAGTTTTGGGGTCCTAAAGATGACAGAAGACCCCTAGAATAAGAGAAGTAAAACCTGTCATATGCAAAATAAACCAAACAAAATGAGATACATTGTTTGAAGTTCAATCGTGCTGCTCTTCTAGGGGAATGGGGTGAATTATAATAAAAACAAATAGATAAACACAAATGATCTGTGGAAGCCACATCAATGTAGTTCTCCACCATCTGGACTGTGTGTCCTCTGATTGTTACGCTATATCCTGAGTGAAAAAAAATTTCACAAGCTCTTCAACCGTCTTTATTTCAACCATCCCTATTCAAACCTTGAAGATTGTTCTGCTTGCCTGGGTCAGAAGTTGATATATATAAACAGTCTTTCAGTGCTTGAACTTGAAAGAAAAATCAGTCATCTGTACATGATCTGCGTTAGAGCAAAATGTAATTTTTCCCTCTGACAATGTGTTTATGGTTGTTAAGTTATCTTGATTGCCAAGAGAAATCTGCTTTGTGTGGCAGACTTTTCTGACTTAAAATGTCAGATGTCTTCCCTCTAACTCCCCACCCCATACCCAGCCATCCTTTCAACTAATTCTCAAATTGACTTGACTCTCTGCTAGGTTAAAAAAATAATTTCCTGAAAATTAAAAGTCTGGCACTATACTGCACTAAACGTCCATTTATCTTGTCTATTTTTATAAAGCTTCACTGAAGCAGCTGGCAAAATGCCCACTTCCAGTAACAAAGATCCCCAAGGACACTTGGCAGAAGAGACTTTTCTCCCAAGTCCCTGAAAACGATTCTGAGCTATTCAGTGTGTGATTTGAAAACTTACAATTTAGATATCTAATACCATCTCATTATATGTTGTCAGAGTCAGAAGGAGGTGAAAATATGATGATGGAAAGGGGACCCTAACAAAGACCTGTCTCCATTGTTCTGATGGAGAATTCTACCTCTCCATTGGCCAAATCAGTCAAGGAGTAACTAAAAGCTCAGGATTTCTGTTATGATAAACCATAATGGCTAAATTTTATCTAGATGGGATAGTGCAATGATTCACTCTTGTTTAATCAACTACAACCTGTGTTAAGCTCTACCCTCATCTCAATATAAACCAGACTAATCTTTCCACTTTCCTGCAGGAAACTGTGATGGCACTTGTTTATTTGGTTCCCTTGGTCTTGAGTAAATCCTTCCTTTCTCTTCCCAACTCTCCCACCAATCAGTTGGGGGTGAGGGGTGGGGGCTGGAGGGAAAGTTTCCAGCACACTTTCAATCTAAGACTGATTGGGCCTTCCTGTTGATGTCAAGTTGAAGCATTCCATTGAGAAAGCAACTCAAGACTGTTGACTTTTCTTGTGGCTCTGAGCTAACCAAATGATTATACGAAGTGTACCCCTCTTTCATTCCAAGAAAGAGAAACAGTGAAAATTGTTTGCTTGGAATGAATTTGGAGGAACAGAACACTTGTGTCAAAGAAACTGCAGATGTGCTTTACTCATTTTGATATGAGGTTTCCCCTTTTTTGACCACAGAGCCTTCTTTTAGGAAGGGATATGCTAATAACAAAGCCACTTTGTCAGTTTGGTGACATTCCAATCAATAGTCATTTTGCCACAGTGATTGACCCTCTGAGTATTCCCCATAAACCTAAATGTCATTTCTTCATTGAATTCTTGACATTAAAACTATTGATACCAAATTCCAATGTGATTATAGAATTAGGTTGTTTTTTTTTCTTTATTGCATTTGGAATATTGAAAGCTTTTTTTCTTTATTAAATTAAGTGGTTTAGAAGAGTTTGAAACTCTTCTGAGGCATGACCAAAGACACAATTCCATCTGTTTTGTTTTTCTTATTCATGACATAGATGATTTTATTTTAAACAGTGCATGCATTTCACTTTAATTCTTCTTCATGTCTGTCAGAGCACATCATCTGTGATGTGTAGATAGTTAACCATAGCATTTTGCAAGGAGATTTAGAGAGAAAGTGAAAACAGCTTTCCTAAAAAAGGGGTGGAGGCAGCTAAAAGTGGAATGAGAATGTTTAGGGACTGTTCTATGTCCGTTATTTCCTTCCTGTCCTGAGAAAAATAGCTAAGGATAACCTCGTGGTACCTGAAATCTATTGGAAATTGTTCTCGTTCATGTAGTGAATACCAGAGCCTTTTTCTCCTGGACAGGTGTCAAATGTCCTACTGACCGCATCTTGTGTCTCCTGTGAGTGTTTTATGGCTGGGATGGAAGCCAGGAACTCTGAGAGCAGTCATGTAAACAGAGATGTCCTTTGGGCATGCTCCTTGGTCTACCCTTATTAAAACTGAGTTGTACCAGTGCAGAAGCTTCCATCTCTGCCTGTTTTATTCTTACCAAGTCCCCATCTCTCTCAACTAGGGCTACTCACACACATGCCTTCATCTCCTCAATCCAATGGAAAGTAGTCATGGGGTGATTCTTCAGAGAATAGCAATTTCTGAAGTAAAATCTTTTCGCAAAAGAAAGTGTGAAAAATACCAAACCCAAAGTCAACAACAAAAGAATTGATACCCTATCTATAACAAGCTACATACATAGGAGAACAGTTACACTGGCATTTCGGGGTACAAAGGACGGAGATATGAGACACATGCTAAGAAAGAAAGTGGAAGGAGGACAACCTGGGGGTGGGAATGGTCCTGATTCATTGTCACTATGTACCTTAAATATTACTGTGAAATATTTGTTATTCACTTTTTGGTCACAATAAAAATGAAAAAAAAATACTATATTGAAAATTAAAAAAAACTCCCAAGTTTTCATTACCTGAGACTGAAAAGTATAACCCCAGGGGTGGCTAAGTGTATTATACTTTTTTTCTTGCTTTGCTGTGATAGGCCCATAAAGAGAGATGTGCTCAAAATTTGCTTTCATAACCACACTTGCTATTATATTTTCATATATAACACTCCAAATACTAACAGGAGGTGTTCCTTAAATGATTTGTATATTATATTGTTTCTATTTAATTATCGGACTTTCTGGACCTTGAATTTTTTTCAAGCAATCCTTAAATCTCCACTCCAATACAAAGTTATTCCAGTGAATATTTCAAAGCACAATATGTTCAACTTCACATGAGATATATTTACAGGCCATAATACTCATTACTCACCTTATAAAACACAAATAATGTAATCTAGAAAGGAATATTTAGTTTGGGGTCAACTTTTAAATTGCTAAGAATTACAAATCTCAAACATTTAAAATATGATGTTTGAATATCTATATTCAAAAATATTCTTTATTGAACTAATCACTTAAAAGTTAAAGTATTATGTGAAGTATGAGCTAAAGTATAATTTCATTTATTGCATTCACATGAGGTTTCCAGTAGTTTATAATATTAGTACTTCATAGTCATTTGATAAAATATTTTGCATCTGGGTAATAGTTTGGAGTCTTTTATGATATTATATTAAGTAAAGTTCACTATTTTGAAACATTCCAAAGAAACTTCCCAATTGCTCATAACAACATGACCCATAGAATCAATGCTCATAGCAACAAACACTGCTATGCATGCTACATAGCATAGAATTGTTTTTATTATTTTATAAAATCTAAACATAGATTGTTTTTATTGCTGTTTGATGTAACTTTTGCTTTTCTATTTCTACTTCAACTACTGAGCTGGAGCAATAGCACAACAGGTGGTGCAGTTGCCTTGCATGAGGCCAAATGGCGCTTGATGTTGGCATTTCATATAGTACCTAGAGCCTACCAGGAATCATTTCTGAGCACAGAGCAAGGAGTAACCCTTGAGCACAGCGAGATGTGCTCCCCTTCAAATAAAAACTCAACTGATTGGGGCTGGAGAGATAATATAGTGGGTAGGACACTTGCCTTAAATGTGCGGGGAGGTGGGTTTAATCCCCAACATCCCATTTGGTATCCAGAGCACCGCCAGGAGGAATTCATGAGTGCAGTAACCCCTGAGCTTTGTTAGGTGTGGCAAAAATAAATACACTACTTTTAGAGACCAGAAAAGCACAACACTAAAGAAAGTTGTAAGCAATGTATTCAGCTAGGAGTACTTTGAGCTGCTATAATATCTCTACCTGAACTTTCCACAGGCCAAATCAAACAACACAAGTGCCAAATTTACACTATAAATCTCCAGCATATAATTTCTACCTGCTTTTTTCTTCTTTCTATGCTCTGTTCAAAACTACTATCTTCACATATAGCTAGCTCTCTGCTTAGTTTCTCCAGTGCAGCACTTATATCTGGTCCTCATACATAATTGTTAAATAGCATCTGGCAGGAGCATCCAGTTTATTGTAACAAGAGAACCAACTTGTCAGGACAAACTATGTCAGGTACTATGTAGGATTTTGCTGTCCACATTACCATCCTGAGTCATGGCTGCAGTTATTTGAAGTCCTTTTGATTTGGCTATTCCTATGTCCACCTCAGGACATAAAAGGCATCTTAAGGACACTTCATTAATGAAGAAAACCTACTATGGATATAAATTCCAATTAGTGTATTAATAGTTGCTTGAGATATAGACATTGGTATCCATTGAGCAATTAACAGTGAATAGCACTCACACATATGTATATGTATTTCCTATTTATTTTTCCCAGAGAATGATCAGGAATTGTAGTAGGTATAATTGAAAGCAATCATACGCTATTAAGATCTACTTTCATTCTCCTCTATTCTTTGGTTCTTTGCTGTTGCTTGTTTCTTATATGATAGGCTTTAGAATTCTTGAATTATAATTTTTTTTTTTGGTTTTAGGGTCACACCCGGCAGTGCTCAGGGGTTACTCCTGGCTCCACGCTCAGAAATTGCTCCTGGCAGGCACGGGCGACCATATGGGGCACCGGGATTTGAACCGATGACCTTTTGCATGAAAGGCAAACGCCTTACCTCCATGCTATCTCCCGGGCCCGAATTATAATTTTTTAAAATAAATTACAGACCTTTATTTGCCTCTCTGCTAATCAAATATTTTAATTTAATGTGTTGACTATTTAGAATAGTGATGCAACATATGTTCAGTGGAAGGCTATTCAGATATTTAAAATGAAATTCTATATTTTATGACATCGTGTAACTAGGCAAGATGATTAGAGAAATGGCAAAAGGTATAAGACTAGAGTTTCTAACATGTGGAATATAAGTAACCAAAACTATAAAACTAACAAATTACAACAAAAATAGCATTTAGACTCTATAAAAATATGTTAGTTAGCAAAGAGTTGGGAATGAGGGGGAAATGAAAGGGTAAAGGAAATCCATCTGACTTTGGAAATGACACTAGAACTAGAATGATGATGGTGGATGTAGAAAGGTTTATGTACACCAAGAGGTATATAGCTGTATTTCTGAAATTTATATAGTGTCATACACCAATGTATGTAAAATAAAAAATTTATATTTAATATATAACATTTTAAAGATAACATTATCTTCAGGGACCCTAGTAATGTAGGGAAAACATCTCTAAAGTTGAAAGACTCAGTGTTATAGACAGAAAGCAGAATGCTGATTGGTCCCAATCACACAAGATTTTTTTCTGCATTATACAAACTACCTGGTCACATCTACATCCACACTACACTAAATCTCATTTTAAATATTCCAAAGGTAATTTTGGACTATATGTAGATACTATATGTAATATATATATATAATTAGCTGTACATACATATTCTATGTAAAGCAAATAATTTCTTTTTTTTTGTTGTTTTTTTTTTTTGGGTCACACCCAGCAGTGCTCAGGGGTTACTCCTGGCTCCATGCTCAGAAATTGCTCCTGGCAGGCACAGGGGACCATATGGGGCACCGGGATTCGAACCGATGACCTTTTGCATGAAAGGCAAACGCCTTACCTCCATGCTATCTCCCGGGCCCCAGCAAATAATTTCATTCATATTGAACACTGGACCTTGAGCAAAAATACAATCCAAGTAACAACACCATTCGTAGATGACCATAAGTACTTTATGTGGCAAACAACTTGGAAGGTGTAACCTGGAAGAAATCCATCCTATAGTAGTTAAATGACCCTGTGTGTGTTTTACCCTCGAGGGGCATGTGTGTGGCACAGCTGTTAATCAGATAATATGCAGTGTTCAGAATCAAACCATGCTCCCCTACATGCCTTAACCCATATACTTTCTAGCTCTGTTTCACTTTTTTTTTGGGGGGGGTTGTTTGTTTGTTTCTCTTTTAATTCCTGACAAGTAAAGAGATGAATGGTGGATGTCTTTACTTTGACTCCAATATCAGGATCAGACTAGAAGCTCCTTAGCTGCAGTTATCAAAGTACCTTTCTCTTTAATTGCCTCTTCCAGGTTCTAGAAAAATCTTCAGTGTATGACAGGGAAATAGGATCATTCATCCCTGCAGTATTTCCACACCTATAAAATATTCATGAGAAGTTAGTGTCTGCCTTGCATTCTGTGTTTTCAGTTATGTTTCTATAGCATCTCTTATTCAGAGAACTATAATATTAAAATGTAGAAAGTTTGCTGTGGTTTCTTCACTAAAAAAGAAAATGTGAAATTGTTTCCTCAAAAGGAAAAGTAAATTTCATTATTTCATAATTGCAAATCTTGACCAATATATGTTAATTGCTATACATCTCATCTCTCCCAGTGTTTTTCTGTCTCCTTACTTTTGGTTTGAATTTTTTTAAACATATTCTTATGCCTTAGAATACCCTACACAGCATCACATCTCATTAAGAAGATGGAAACCTTTTGCAAACACAGCATTTTCATCTGTTCCCAACATGAGCAGGTCATGTACACCACTGTTGCGTCAAAGTCTTTCAAAGTAATAAATTAATTGAATTACTGCTTTGTGGTGAATGAAGAAGAACAGAAGCCTCACTGCCATGGCTGCTGCTTTTAAGCGAATACTTAAATTCCCTGGGCACGAAAAGGAATTCCCTATAAACTAGACAAATGATCCATCACGGTGTGATACATCCATTTTTATTATACCTGCAGGTAGACATTGATGTACCCGTTCTTTTTACCCTAAAGCAAAGACATTAATGAACAAGATGAAGTTATAGCTCTCAGAATGGGGTGATTTCTTACCTGAATGATTGTCAAATGTATGCCAAGTTCAAGAAAGAGTAGAAACAAAAAAAGCAAGTGACATAGACATATTCCAGAAAATATTTTTGAAAGCTATCATTTCTTTGTTTTGTCCCCCAAAATAGTCTTAACAAAACTCTAGATTTGTACAAAAGCATAAAAAATAATTAGTAGTGAATATTTGTCATCCTTTAAAAATGTTAAACACTAGCCTAGATTTTAATTTAGGTGATAGCTAAAGCCTGTTCTCTAGTTTCAGCATGATTTACATATCTAAGAATGTATGTATGCTATATTTATGTTATATATGAATAACCATAATAATATGAAATACAGAATTAGAGAGATAGTGCAAGAGATAAGGTGCTTGCCATACACATAGCTTGTCAAGTTCAATCCCCAGTATCACAGATGCTCTCTTGAGTACCACCAGGAGTAATATATGAGCATTAAAGCAGAATAAACCCTGAACACAGTTGGTCATGGTTCAAAAACAAAACAAAATATAATATTAAAAATATTTTGATAAGAATATGAACATAATACTGACAAAGAAGATGCTTAGTATGACAAAGTTAATATCCTTGTGAGGATTCTGGTTGACCAAAGGAAGCCAGAGATATAATAAATCTTAAGTTTTAGCTGGGCCTTTGATTCTGCCCTCTACAACACACACATCAATTAAGTGGAATAACAAGGGCTAAAAAACTCAGTTATGAAGTGAGTGGAAAACCAGCTGGGAAGTCAGACCTAGAGAGAGGTTATCAATGGATCAGTGTCAAACTCGGGACACACAACAAATGGAATCCCAGTTCCTCTTTGGTCAGCTTTGAACCTGGGGTCACTGAATATTTCTATTAGTAACCTAAAATATTCGACAAAGGGAAGGTTTTTATTAAGCTCTGAAAGGTAAAAGGGGAAGGCCAGTTTCCTGAGAAAGGGACAACGAAATCCAAGGCAACTAAGTAAATTTCCCTAAAACAACTGGCCAAATTATAATAGGGTTAAATGGTTCTAATTGTGGTCAAGAAAATGTATTTTTTTCTAAAGTTGACATGGAGGATGCACATATCTATAAGGCAGGCTATCAAAGAATGCCTCAGAAATTGTGTCACAAATTCCTCCTCTTTGGTTCAATCAAAGCCCTTTTGTTTTCTTCTCTTTCCCTATGTTCTTATGGACACGTCCAGTGAACTTTTGGCTCTGAATCCAGGGAAAGAGGCAAAGGAGTGTGATAATGACTGTATCAGGATGTTTTATATAATTTCAGTGTCTCAAGTATTTTAAAACAAGGAGCTTTATCTCACAAAATGAGGGTTATTCTCCTTCTCTTTTAGAAAATATTCATTTTCTGACATCTCTCACATGAGTACTCATGTATAGAACCTTAAATCACTGCACAAGTTTCCTTGCTATTAATTTGCTACTACAAATTATCCCCCCAACTATAAGCAAAAATCATCAGTCCAACACAATAATTTTAAAGCACATAAAGATGAAAAATCAAACATGTGAAAAATCAAAGCCACATGATTAGATATTTTCTTCAATATTAAGCTGGTTAGAACATATAAAGAAAAATTACCTTGAGATATAGCATAGAGAATTAAAACATGAAAAAGCTAGATACTATGAGATCAATTAACTTAGAAAAAACCCCAGAGGTAGGTTTAACCTTAAAATATGAAGAAAATGATTACAAAAAGTATTATAATAGTCTTCTTTTTAAGTATACTATGGAGTAGATAGAAGAAAAACCTTGATTACAGAATAAAAGACTAAAACTAATGATAAAAATAACTTGCAAATGTGAGTATACACACACACACACACACACACACACACACACACACACACACACACACACCATTTCTTTACTCCACATAGGGTAAAGCTAAAATTTACAGGGATGACAAATTCTCACTCATCAAGACACTGCAGCATTTGAAGCAATTTCAAAAAATCTCTAATAAATGAAATGCAAATATTAATCAAAAAAAGGTGGCACTTTTTTTTCCTGTTTTATCATAATCTCCCAAAACTCCAAAATCTCCAGAAACTTAACATCATGAACAGTACAACTACATATGTTGCTGACTAAAGGAGCTGAAAATCTTTATCTTTGGGCAACAATAAAATTTTTCCTCCAAGTGTTTGGATGTTATAAAGTATTCTTCTAGTAAACAAATTCATTAAAGCAAAGGTACATTATCCAGTGTGCTGGATAGAATTTGTTTTGGCTTGTCTTTTTCTTTTTTCAGTAAATTAACTAAGCAGTGAATATAACAAATCATGGTTTCCTTATTTGCTTCTATACATAATAAAATATAATTAAAATGCTATCTCTACCCCCACAATCTCTAATTTTAAAGCTATGTCATTTTTTATTCTCATGTGATATTGTGTTTCATATTTTGTTTGGACTACTTAATCTTATAAATGTCAATTTCTCCAATTATTGCCAAAAAGGAACAGGTGAAATTTGTATTGTTTCCTATGTTGTTATTCCTTTCTGCAATTATATAAATGAATATTTCTCTTGAATCACTCATGTCAAAATCAGTAAGTAAAATAAGATCTCAGAAGAATATGAAAATTAGATTCTCCATAAAATATGATCCTGTACTCTATCTGTCTCAGACTTCTGATAATTCATGGCACATCAAATGGACTGCCATAGATGTAAAACTTCAAGTGAGTCTCTCATGAAAGCTTACTTAACAATCATAAATTAAAAAATTTTAATAGTTTTTTTAAAGTTTGCAATTCTCTGTTTTCATGAATTCTCTCTTTACCCTTCTCAATACTAACCTTTACATTAAGCATATTTTCTCATGATGGGAATCACTTATACTTGCTTGATCTAAACATTCTTTAGCAATGAAATAATTAGATATCAATTTCATACATTCCTTTCTACGATTATTAAGTAATCCCATGTGGCAATAAACATACTGCTGTGGATGACACAAATATGAGAATAGTGCTATCATATGAATGTACTTGATAGTAAATTATTTTTCTAATGTTTTTTAGAGGTAAATGAATATAGAAGATAGTCCATTACAGTGGCAAAAAACATTAAATATACAATGAGAGAGAAATAGCTTAAGTACAGTTTGCCCATGCTACAAATGTATTTATATATCCACATATACACTTACTCTAGAAAGTTTTTTTGTACAAATAAATTTCTGTATGTTTTTGTGTCTGTAGAAATAGAGTCCTGAAAAGGGGTCAATTAATTATGAAGACATTTTGCTTACTCACAATGTCAAATCAAATCATTCAAGCATGGAGATTGTATTTATTTTAGTTTTGAACGTTGAAAGTGCTAAATCATCAGGAATGACCAGAAGAACCACTTAGATACTCAGGATAATATACAACTATTATTTCTCATGAGTGAAATAAACAAAATGTAAACTCAAGTCTACAGCATTCATTTCCTCCAATTTTACTTTGAACAGATCCTAAGACATATTAATTCAGATAGATAGTGGGGTAAAGAAATGACCAGACACATATCTATAATGTTGATTTTTATTCTATCACTTGATTTCAAGATCAAAAAATTGAATTAAAAATATTTCTTCCTTTTCTGGTTTAGAAAATTACATTTCTAGTTTCAAGAAGAACTACTAGAAACAATAAAGTACATTTATTTTTGTTGTTACTGTTTTTATTTTTTTAGAACTAGAAAATATCAAAACTTTTGCATGGGAAGCTGCACCACCACAGAGCAAATAAGGAAGAATAAAAAGATAGAAAATTGCTGAACAATTGTGATATGAATGCCCCTGAACTTAATGCCCTCTTGTGTTGCATGAAAGGTGGTCTAGTTTCTAAGTAAAGATTATGACCCTATCTAGACCGCTACTCTCTAATCACTCCTAAGTAATTTGTTTCATTCAGTTCTTAGTGAACAAGTAAAGCGTCTGATGGGAGACATTAGCAACTATGACATATAAGAATAGGCTAGAGAAGAGAAGTGCTTGGTACTAAAATCCATGTATAAAAATCAGGGCCAGCAGTAGGACATTAGCCTTGTTTGCGGCTGCCCTGGGTTTGATTGCCATATGATACTCTCATAGGAGCGATTTCGGAAAGGAAAGGAAAGGAAAGGAAAGGAAAGGAAAGGAAAGGAAAGGAAAGGAAAGGAAAGGAAAGGAAAGGAAAGGAAAGGAAAG
>PVKC010011882.1:10451-24344 GCA_004027635.1 Crocidura indochinensis | reverse complement strand
TTGTGTTTTCAAGAAAGAATTCAAGTTGGATTCAATTCCTGGCCATACAATGAAGCAGCATGTGCAATTAAAATGCCATGGTTCCTCTGAAGATACAGTCCCTGATGCTATGTGCTCATGGGCACTGCCCCTCTGGACTACAGACCAGCCTCTTTTCCAAATGCAGGCTAGGGAGTGAGAGGTAAGTCCCCCTTTGGAGGGAGCTCCAAATATTCAATGATTGTAGGTTATTCACAAGTCTTTGCTTTGCTACTATTACCAGCAGACACAGGATGGAAGGTCAGTGGAATACAGAGTTTCTCATAGTCTTGCTCCTTAGACAGCATAATCACTCTGAGAAATGCAGATTCCAAGATTCCCCTCTAGCTTAACCAGAAAGCTTATGGCAGAACCCTAAATGTGTGCTGCCGTGCTTTCTCTAGTAAATACTAATGCATGCTTGTGTCAAAGTCATGGGGATCACTGGGAAGGCATGGAGCAAAAATTCTAACTCTACCCTGTATGTTTTAGGAAATGTCTTTGTCTTTGTTTCCTCATCTAAAAGATAGAAGCAATAATGTGTTTACTTCTATGTCACAAAACTCTGGTGACGAACTTAACAGGTGTTAAGTTCCCAACATCATGTCCCATGCAGGAACACTAATCTTCACTAGAGGTGACTGTTGCTTTCTGAGTAGACACATGAGGAAACTGAAGCTCACAGAAGTTGATGTAGCTCCCAGCACTGTAACACAGAGGGTTCGTGCATAAAGAGATGATCTGGGTTTAGGTCTGGGCTACCACTGAGAACTATGCCTTTCCCTTCCTCTCCTTCTATCATCCCCATCTCCTCTCTTCCTACATCCCCCTTCTTCCAATAGTCTCCATCACTCTATGCCACCTTCCCTATCTCCTTCAGTCTGCCTCTCTCTTCCCCTCTCCTCTTCCTGTCCCTGTCTCCTTTCATCTCTTCTTTTTGCACTGCTCACCTCTGCAGTGAATGTTAAGCACCTCTGTGGAATGTTATGGTGAAACCAAATCAAAGTGCAAAACATAGTCTTTATCTTATCTTTTGTTTGTGAGCAAAAGAAGCTGACATTGTGGAGATCCAGGGAGGATTCCAAATGCATGTAGAATTTGGTGACAAATTAAAATTCATCTCTGTTAATATATTAATCAAATCGCCTTATAAGATACTTGGTAAGATTGAAGATCCTTTGTAAAATACCTTTTAAGATTTAAGTGTTTGAGGTGGATTTGGAATGTGGATTTGTACTTTTCATATTAATATGGAATTTTTCTTTCTGTGACTGTATTGGGGCCCCATCTGACCATGTGTACTCAAATGATCGAATTCTATTTAACTTCTCCCACTCACCAGGGGTTAATTACTGGGAAGATGTTTGATGATATGACTCCCACAGTCCAATTTGTAACCCTTGGCTAATGAGAATCTTTCAAAGGGTGCCCTGCTTTAGAGAATCTTGGCTCCTGACTTTGAAAGATAAAGCCACTCATAAGTTCAAAGTTCCCCAGGACTGGAGATGTCTAATCCCACCTTAAAGAAACATTAGGTAAACAACAGGAGAATAACAGGAAGTTGCCTCACCCCTCCAGTCCAACTTTGCCTCCACAGACTCAACATTAGGAATTTTGATAAAACAGGATGTGAACTAAAATGCAACATGCAAATTGAATTCATAGTTGATCCTATCTGATTAATGCTTATGTTTATTAGCCTGTAACTTCTTAAGCCACACAGTTAAGGATTCACTGCCTCATTGAGTCCATCCTTTGTTTCATGTCAGTGAGAGACTATAATACTTTCTTTAGAGTGTTACTAGATGGACAACGGATAATGTTCTCCTATAATTTGTGGACAAACACTGGAGTCCAGAAGACATACTTTGACGCCATTCTATGTAAACCCAGACATGCTTCTGTTCATTTTAATTAGACAGATAAAATTAGCAAGGAGATTAAGGTAAAAGGAGAAATCAAAAATATTTCCATGTTAAGTGGGATTTACAAAAGTGAATTGAACAATGAGGTACACGAAGGAACATAAAGAGAAACACAGACACATCTGAAGCATTCCTTAATGCCACACAGCCACAGCCGGTCCACAGATAGGATCAGAGGACTCTCCTTTGCCACCTCTTGAATCGCAGATTCCAGGGATATGGAGAACATTCTCCAGAAACACCTTCCTTCTCCTTCTCTTCAGACGTTAATAACAATAATTCACCCGTCGGTATCATTCTAGAGTGTCCCACACTGCATCCAATTCAAACCACTCACCTGTTTCCTGTTTAAATTTGCAAGCTCTTGAGAGTTGTTGCCCCTGTCATTTTAATTTCCTTCCTACCCTCTTTCCTCATGAGGCCAATAGACCAGTGGGTCACCCAGAAAGCCAAACCCACCCCAGGTTCTTGTTTCCCAGGGGCAAAGACTTCCTGATTCTTGTCTGTATCTGTTACAAACAAGCACAATCATTTTAGAACACAGACATACATAGTGTGCTTTTGCACATGGAAACAGGTTTTTCTCTTTCTTTTTTGTTTTGTCTAATTTGTGGTGTCTTTTTCCTTTTTGCAAAAAATGCAAACGAAAGAAAAACAAGATTTTCAATTGAAGGTACATCTCTTCTTCAATATGAAGACATTAATTGAATTGGTTGGATCCCCCATGCAGTGGTCAGCAAAGTCCTTTGGCAACTGACAGAACAACATCTGGAGACTCAGGAGCTGGGTTTGTTTGAAGAAACTTCCCTACATGAGTCATGAGCAAAGGGACATGGATGTGGGAGTAGGGAGAGAATTCTTGGGGGGAGTTCGAAAGGAGAAAAGAAAAGAATGTCATTGGTGAGGAAGAAATGGAAAGTGCTTCTGTTTCTTTCCTCAACCTCCTTCCCTTTCTTCCTGTGGGCAGACAGCCTCACCCACCTGGCTCCTGGGTATAAGCGGCCTGCTCTCCATCCCCCCAACGCATACTGTTTTCTCTTTGCTTCTGTTGAACATCACCTTCCATTTCTTTATTATTTTGTATTTGGTTTCCCATGGCATTCTCCACATATTTCTTTCACTGAGAAATGACGATGCCTACTAAAGCAGGTCCATTTTGTTCTTCATTGATGATAACCCACTTTTTAGTGAGAACTAGTCGATTCAGAACTTTCTGCAGTGGTCAACCTCTGATTCCCTCTCAAGCCAGGTCATTTTCCTTCTTCTCCTCTCCCCAGAGATGAGAATTCTCATGCCATTGCTGTTGGTGACTGACTCATTTGGACCCTCATAGAATGAACGCTGTTCAGTATCTTCTTCTGATGTCCTGCCAAGGTGACCCCTATTCTCAGGAGATCTCTAGGAGAGAAAAAGTTACCAAGCTCTTTAGTGTTAGAACAACTTTTCATAGATCAACATACATCTCTTAAGGCAAGCTCCTGATAAAGATCAGGGAGACAAATAGAAATTTAGAATCCCAAGTATTTAGAATCTTCCCAAATAAACATTTAGGTTTTTTATTTTGGTGGGGTCTTGAGGGTGGCAGATGCTATGGTGTACAATACATACTCCTGACTATACACTCAGGGATCTCTTTTGGCTCACTGTCTATATGTGGTGCCTGGAATTAAACCCAGGTCAGCCCCATGACAGGTAAGCACTTTACCTACTATACTATATTGCTCTGTCCTCTAGCCCACCACATTTGTTTATCTGACTTTTTATTTTTGCCAACAAGCAACTAGCTATTTCCTTGCTCAGCAACATGTTGTGTAGGCTTTGTCTTTGTCTACAATACCCCTTTAACTCAGACAGCCCCAGATGTGTTGTGCCTTTCCTTCACTCTGCTCAAGGATTTCTAAACCGAAGGGTTTCAGCCCCTTCATTGTGCCCTTGGACCTATGTACACTGGAACTTTCCCTGCCATTTTTTTTGGCACTTCAAGCACACACTGTATGGAGCTCCAGTTATTCTGTGGAGCTTTCTGACTAAATTAGTGTTCACCTACCGAGATTAAAAAGATGTGGGTCTTGCCTGGTTTTCTGATATTTTTCCCCTGAGTTTACATTTTCTGCCTATTTGAATTTTAATGTCATGAATTTTTTAGAGGGATGATCTCAAAATAACTTTCAAATATCTGCCCAAGCAGGAATCCAAGGAATATGTTCAGGAAAGAGTTTGACTTAAATTCTTATTTGAGCTATGAGTCTCAATGTGAACCAGTTCATGGCTTATATTTGAATTTGGGGACACTCAGGCACTGTTCCTTAAAGAAGAATAACAGCATATAATATTGCCTAAAAGCTTCTCATATGCCCTTATACGACTACTTGATTTATACCTATGGAAGCATTTCATATATATTGGCAAATCATTCAAAAATCGATGATAATAATTTAACAGCAATCACTTTTCATGTGTATCCTTTAGGCAAGCAATCGGCCAAATGCTTCACATGCAATATTTCATTTATCTTTTGTTGCAAACCAATGGAACATATACTACGATTATCTGCATATTTATAGACAAGAAAAACAGAGATCAGAGAAGTTCTTAAATAAGCTTAAGATCAGATAGCAGGTAAGTAGGGAAGGAGCTAGTGTGCAAAAGCAGACTGTCTTTCAGCCTCTCTGCAGGGTCTAAGACCCTTCTAATAGGTCTAAGATCCTGACTACATGTCCACTTCATGACCTTGCAAACATAGTAGTGTGCACCTGGCCTATTGCCTGCCTATTGTACTTGCCTCCAGAAGCCCCTGTGCTGACCTTCCACAATCTGTGCCTTTCCTGATCCCCTTTCCGATGACACTTAGTGCCCATGTGTTGTGCTGGTTAGTGAGTCCAAAGTCTCTTATCTTTTTAGCAAATATCTCAGCGATGTACTTAATTTTAAAATAATAAATTTTTCTCTTTTCTTTAGGTGCTTGTTCTTTTCCATGTTTTACCTCTCAAAAAAAAAAAAAAAAAAAAAAAAAGAACCGAATTGCTCCAATGTGAAGATTTTTTTTACTTTGAACTAAACTCCTCAATTTCCAGTTTCACTTTCATTTTAATCTTTCCCCTTCTTTATGTGGCTCTTTTTAAGCAGAAAAAAATCACTTCATACTTTCATTTTGGGAGGAATCAAACTGAAGGGAAGTCACAGGAGCAGCCCTGTCTCTGTGGACCCTTCATTCCCTTTGTCATGTACATGCAACTATGCAAAATGGGGAAGTTGATTTTCCAGTCCCCAGTACCTCCTTTTTAATTTTTCAGTACCTGACAATAACTCATAATAGTAAGAATCTTTTTGAGGATTCCCAGGAAGTCAGGTGTACAAAAATTAATTTTTCCACTCAATGGGTCCATACTTTTCTATGAATATATGGGGTGACCCTTTCTGATAAGAACAAATCCCGAATGGCAGGAAATATGCACAGTTGAAGGGTGTTGTACATGGTATAACTAGAACTCAATAATGAATAAATTTATAAATTAAAGATGAAAAATTATTTTATAAGCAACCTTGTAGACCATGGTGTTCAAATAAAGTAATTTTCTAAAATCTAAACAATATATAAAAAAAGAACAAGCCCTAGAAAAGTGATGCTCGAATGGCTACAAAGCAAGCACCTGGGACACAAACCCAAGTATCAAGAAAGTTTTCTTTTGGGGTTCAACTGTTGAAGGTAATGACCACCCATCTCTCCCAGACTCAGCAACTGGTAAGCCCTAAAAAGAAATTTCAATCCCCTGGTACTGTCCCGAGACATCACAAAAGGTGATATTGTAATATGCTTGCTTCTAGTTGGAAGGATAGGGCATTTGTTAGGCCACCAGCCCCAGTGATGCAGGTATATCTTGTACCTGAGACAGCTGGCAAGGAATCCTTTCAACAAGAACAGTATTCAAAATTCAACCCTAGTCAACTTTGTTCAGTAGTTCCCTAACTTGGCTGTTCATGTGTATTATTTACAAGCTATTTACAACTATATGTCTGGTCTCACCACACGTCAAAGCAATAATATGAAGTGTAGAATAAGAGAACAGGAATTGTGAACAATTTCTAGGGGTACAAGGATAGGCAAATGCTTGGCATCTCAAATGCTTGAAATAAGAAATCAAAACTGGCTGTCAAGAAACCAGGTTTCCATCCTTGCTTTGCCACTCCTGAGTGTAGAAACTTCAAACCGTCCCTTCTCCTACTCCCTGATTTGCTGAACATAGAGCTAGGATGAGATATGTATCTCCAAAATGCCAGTTCCACCACACTCTGCCCCTTGAAAATTCAACTCTTTGGTATTTCATAATTATGAATGGCTTTATTCTCTTTTCTCTTTAGGTATCTCATGATCTTTCCCATGATAATAATACATGTAGTGAATTTCTGAGAGAGTGACAAAATGTTCAGTGGTTCCTAAGTGTATTTGATCATGGAACTTTCTTGCTAGGAGAAGGTATTAATGTTTCCATAAAGGAGTGCTCCTTAAAGGTTGGTGGGGAAGTGATGCACTGTAATGCTCTTTAAAACTTTTCTGATTCTCATCTGATTTGAATAATTTAATTTTTGGTATCTCTCCATGCTCCTGTGGAAGCTGCAAAAACTGGTAAATATATTTTTTGATGGGGAGGGAAGTATGTACGTATTTATAAGTACTCTAGTGTCTGCATCCATGTGAACACCCCACTACCCCACTCTGTTCAGACTGATGACAATTCAGGTGATGCTTCTTTCTGCTATGCTGTTGACAGTGCTGGCTGGCTGTGCTTTTTCCATCTGGATGCTCTCTTTGATGGGTTTGGTTTAAAAACTTAAACAGAGAAGGGACTCAGTGATTAGATTAAATGACATATGGCTAGAACTTTAACAGAATCTCATTTGGGGGCCTTGAGTGGATTCTGGCCCCCACCCTTCTTCTTTTCCACCACCTGGCTCAGGTACTCCCCAACCAAGCTGAATTCTGCATGTGAGCAGAAGTCTGACTACAACAGGGAAGGAACCCAACTAACCCCTGCATGAGCTGGAGAGAACACAAATACTTCACTTACTCGGATGTCATCTGAGCCACCAGCTGGAGGGAGGTGAAGCCGGCAGTGAGGAAGCTGTCCCTGTACTGGACCATTTTGATGGCACTGAGCCATTCATCCACGGTGGTAAAAGCCGTGAAGTCTGGGATGGAGCGGTCTAGCAGGGGCTGGGAAGGCCTGTGAGACAGAGAGCATTAGGTAACCCATGGTTATAATACATGAGCTCCAGGCTCAAAACAAAGATCCCACTTCACAGAGAATCATGACTGATGAGGAAGACAGGATCAGAGAAGCTCACTAGCAGGTGCTTCTTCCCTTGCAGAATCCTGGATTGACAGGACTCCTCAAGGCCACATGGCTAGTCGCCTGCCTCTGGTTCTGTCATATGTCCATCAGTTCAGACAGGCAGATGGACAAGCCTACAGTTTGAAAGGAAGAGAAAACCCACATCTTCTGTATAAAGTGAAATCTGAGAATGTCACCATCTGAAGATACTTTTAAAATACATACAGTTCAGAACCTCCCAAATCTAGTCATATTTTTCCTCTGTTCCATCCCTAGCTACTTTAAATAAATGAAAGAAAGCAGTTTTGCCTCCTTGAAATCTCTCTTATCTTCCACACCCATGCAAAAGCCTCCACCAAGTCACCAATTTCGTCTCCCACATCCCTTAAACTGTCACTATTTCCCATGATTTAAGGTACCTTCTTTTCTTCAGCACTATTCTTCCAACCATATATGTATGTCTTCTTATCTCCACCCAATAGTCATTCTGTAGATCCATAATGTTATAAAAATGTAGGTGATCATGTCCATGTACTAATCTAATCCTGTTTTATGACAAACCTTCTGGTGGATTTCCCTTGATCTGAAGACCCAGTTGAGAAACCTTGACAGGCCTACAGGTTCTGTAGGTCTCATCCTAGTTCAGCTTTTCAGTCCTACTTCTACTTCAATTCTTAGAAACTTCCTTTTCTACCCCCATATTCTGTTCTTACCACACTTAGGCCTCTACACAACTGGGCTCTGGGCCTTGTGCTCAGGTCTCTCTGCTCCTATGATGCTGGCATGCAGGTTATGTCTCCTTGCACTTCTGCATTCAGCAATGCTACTAGCACAAAGTATATATTCTAGATTCAGGTACCTTCTTGCCACTGGGACCTCAAAGTCTCATTTCTGTGTTTCATTGAGTGACTATTTGATTGATGCATGCTGGTTCTATGTGCATCTAACTTCATGAAGTAGGACCATGTTTATCCTATTCATTCTATAGTCCCAACAATTAGCACAAATGCACCCATTTGGTGCAAAGGGTGGATAAGTGAGTTAACACTACTGCAAATACACAGGATTAATGCACATGACAGTGGTTGACAGTTGTTCTGTGCACTTACTCATAACAAACTAAATTGCTTTACATGTCTTTGTGCCATAGCAATTAGAGCAATAATACATTGCCAAGTCTGCATCTCCACCTGCTTAGCAGAATGGCACATCTAACAAAAAGGTTGTCTTTTGTAAATAGGAATGGGGGAAGGGCTTATGTCAATCAGATCAGATGGGGCTCAACTGTTACTGAGTCCATCCAAAGAGCTTAGTCCACCTGAAGTCAATGGCAGGTGGAGACACAGACAGAATTTCATCAAACATATGTTCACTTCTTGTCTATTGCCCATACAGAAGGTAGGGAATGTTTGAAAGATTGAGAGAAGACGGAAGGAAGACTCCAGAACTTTTAGTTGAACATTAGCTAAGCATAGATCATAATAGAGCAGCAGCTATCAGTCTGGCTAAAGGCAGATTTGTGAGATTTCCAAGCCCTAGGACCACCCTGTACCAGCAGACTCACACGGCGGTGATGGTTGCCACAGTCTTAAGACTTGCCGGATTACGGATCATCTTGTCCAGGGTGTTGACAATTTCTGCAAAGCGAGGTCGACTGTTACGGTCCTTTTGCCAACAGTCCAGCATGAGTTGGTGGAGAGCAGCTGGGCAGTCCATAGGTGGGGGCAGCCGGTAGTCCTGCTCAATGGCATTAATGACCTACATAACATACATAGAAACAGATATGACTGCAGGCCAAGCCACCACCTGTCATTCACACATGAACTCTCAGAATGGATCCTCAGAGCAAATCCTGGGGCAATTTCCAGTGTCTCCATTCACACACCTCCCAGTGAAAGGACTTGATGTGTACTTGGCTTTCCCTCCTACTCTGGACTCCCAACAAGCTCCCAACAATGACATCTTATTTTCCCTTTTTGTCCCAAGCATCTAGCACAGGGTTTGACAAACACTGCACGTCACTCCAAAATGAGGACAGGAACTGAGCAAAGGCATTCCTGCTCTTGTCTCTGGAAGAAGGTACCAAATTCAGTCCACTGGCAGCTGGTGACACCCAGGGAGAAGAAATTATGGGAAGTGAGGAACCAAGCAGCCCAATACATGAAGGAATCTTGTCAAAATTCATAGCAGCCAACTCCTTTCACTACTCAGGGAAAGAAGGAAAAGACTTTCATATTTGAAGAAGAATCTACTTTATGCTACAACTTTCTAGATTCATCTTACATAATGACTGCCTTCATCTTCATGAGGCATCCACAAGATTTGGGTTGAAGATAATTCGGTTAAAATAATTGGTTTCAGTATAATGATAATTGTCAAAATTGCAGGCTGATCTAAAACGATTAGCTCCAATTTTGGCCATTTTTATGGGCTCTGAAATCTTTTTTTTCTTAAAGAATTGGGACCTTTAAGGACTTTTTTCTGTCTTTCAAATTGTGTTTTTTACCCTTTGCTTCACAATTTCCAATTCACTGAAATCAATGATGCCTGCTCTGTCCTTTTTATAAAAGCAAAAATAATTGTAAATGAGCCAGTGCTAAACATATGAATTTATTTCCATGCACTCCTAACACCCTTGAAGACCTGGCATCCATTTCAAGTCTTAAGGTGGTTCCTGGCACCCAATACCAGCCTTAAGGTAGTTTCTGGCTCCCAATGCCAGCCTTAAGGTGGTGGGGAAAATGACCTTTAAAGCAGAAACCTACTCACATTTAGAATTAGACAAAAAGCAGGCGGCATAATCACAGGTGTGGCATAAATTGCACTCCTTAAAACCAAAATTGTGGAGCAATGCTCACACACGCATGCACGCGCGCGCGCGCACACACACACACACACACACACACACACACACACACATACACACACGAAAAGTTCATACCCCGGAGATAGCAAAGGTGGCCTCTAGGTAGGCGACAATAGATATTTCCCTAAGACTTTTCTTTTGTGTTTATTTGTCTGTTTATTTTCTCAAATGATATGTATTGATTTTACATCAAAACAGGCAAACAGCATTTTTAGCAACAAAGAAATAATTTGGATTTCATTAAATTTCAGGTATTTTGACCTCAACTTTTAAAAAAAAAGTTCATTTCAGCTCATTCTTCTTACCTTTTATTTTCTACTTTGGAAATTGCTCAGAAAGTGAGTGTTTTCTATCTGTTTATATTTTTATAAATGCTATGCACATCTATAGGGCATGAGACGGGGCATGAGAAAATATGATACCCTATAGTCATTAGAGATAATCGGGTGTATTACTCCTATTCATTATGGTGAAAAACAAGTAGGCATACAAGCCAGACCAATTTCTCCATAAAAGCAGAAACAGGGACATTTACTTTTCAATTCTATAGCATATCCCTGACAATTGTTGTCTCTGTCCATGCTCTGTCAATCAAAGCATCTTGAGAGTGTATTTTAGACTCATTTCTCCAGGGGAAACAGAAGCAAACATACAATGAAATAACTTGCCTGAGGGTTTACAGCTAGTCAATGGAAGGGCTGGAGATATCTCAGGCTTTCTAGGTTCCTGGTATCCTGGGGTGTCATTGTAATTCAGTTAGTCACAAGTTTCTGTGACTACTGGACATCTTCATAATCAGAAATAGGAGTGGTTTGAATCAAGATATCTCTGAGGCTGAGCAACTGGGTATCAGGCCCATTAGCCTGGCTCTTCATCTCTACTCTTTTCCAACTATTTCCAGGCAGCCGTATTGAGGGGCTCAGTCCAAGAGTCCCATCTCATGTGTGAGGACAAATGGAGGCCCTATGTTTAAGCTCCTTCTGGGTTGTCTGTGAATAATCTAGGTGAAACCTCAAGAGGAACCTGAGTGCACAATAATATCTCACAAAGTCTAGGGAAAGGCAGCTCATGTTCCCTTAAACTGTGGCTAGGTCTCTATTAAAATTAATGTCAGAGCCCCAGACGTCATGTTTCCTTAAGCAGATAAAAGTCCTCTCAAGTAAGGACCCTGGCAAACACCAGAATCTACCCCTCTGGACTACCTTTAAACACTCCAAGGACAGCAAAAACCTGGCTAGTGAGTAGAGCACAGTAAATCTGGGTCATGCTGGTCCTAGCAAAGCTTAATGATAAAAGGGTCTGGGCCTTGGGTTACAGATGAACATTGCACATTTTATTGGTTCCTAAACCTTGAAGAATGGCTCAGCTCCCTAAAGCTGAAATTGGGTTGTTTAAAAGCTCACTGGCGCCATGAGGGGATACAAAGACACATGGAGGCAGCAAGTCTATTACTTGGAGACACCAACTGGGTGTCTTCTCTGTTGAAGGAAAATGGTTCCACTCCTGGTTGTTTGGAAGTTAGGAAATTAATATTTGACAGGAGTCAAGCACTTAGTGGAGACCTAGTACCACATTCCTATTCTTCTCCATTGGGGATAGAAAAGAGCCATGGCGATCCCTCCTAGGCATTTGTTAGCAAAATGGGACTTTATGCCATTTGCTAGTTCTTCTAGATCATTTTGCTGCTATTACTTTAGTCAATACTCCAAGAGCATGGATGATTCTTGCACAGATAATGAAAGAAAAGCTATTTCCTTCACCCCAAAGGGAAAAAAAGCCTATGTAGGCCATTAATTGGTGCAGAGGTCACATTGATTTGATAAGGCTTTTCCCAAAGGGGTAGGCCTTTAGAGATTTGTATTCTACTAAAGATCTGGGTGTTTTCCAAATTTTCTGAGGACATATAATTTATAATCTAATTAAAACATCATTATTTTTAAAAATTGCAGTTCTCTAATGGGTCTTTGGATTATTGCCCTGCCTGCCTTATTGGTAGGTATGAAAAAACAGTGAGAGGGGATGTGGAAAAAGAAAGTAGGCCCAGAGGAGAAGAAATACCTTTATTTGACCCAGGCCATAAACATATGGCCCAAGGGTGTGGAAATGTTCAGTTCTTACTGAGACAAAGTGAAAATTGGAGTGAGGTCTGAGCCCCTTTCCTTGCTTCACAATAGGGTGGGAGGAAATAGATGTTAGAAAGATTGGAGATTTGTAGGCCCTCAAGTGGGGGGCCAGGAGAAGGTGGGAGTGTAGTCATCCAAGATACTGCCCCTGAGCTGGCTCCTCACCACCAATGAATTAAAGAGGCAGCTCTCTAAGCCATCCCAAAGGTCAATGCCAGCAAATGTCCTGGGACCCAGGGAGAGGGATAACATGAGACAGACAACAGCCTTTGCTTACCTGCAGAAGAAAATGGTCTGAAAGCCTGTGATCTAACCCCAGGGCCTCAAGTCCCAGAGGAAGTAACTGTTTATTCTCTAGGAAATGAGCAGAGCCTCTCTTCTTGCCCTCTGTGGTGCCCTTATGGGGCAACAGGCTGCCCTGGGCAGCCTCCTTCATATGCTGTATGACCATACACATAGGAGAGGATGTGGAGGAGCTCAGAGCAGCGGAGAAACCAGGGCAGAGGGGGTTAAGCTGAGCTCTGATGTTTCAATAAAACCACAGCTCCTCTCCACAGATACTGCCACTCTCATTATCTCTGTCAATCAGACCCGAGCAGCAGAACTTCCAAGTTCTCTCTCTGGCTGACAAACTCTCTGTACATGTTCAAAGACCTTCCTGGGCTCCAGAAGCCCAATTACCGGCACTCCGACTTGCCTCTGCAATTCTCTTTCTTAAAGCATTTCAATTGTCATCTATAAAATCCTTTACTGTCACCACCTCAGTAGTTTCTGACGAGTGGGGCTGCAGGCCGAGCTGTTGCTGGCTCTCTCCCAGGCCAGTTCAGAAAGCCTGGAAAAAGCCTTGGTTCCCTCCCCCTTTGCAGAGAACAGCACAAGGCTTAGCAGCTTTATTTAAGAGAAATGCAACATAATTAAAACAAACTGCTATTTTGCAGATACTCTCGGACCTTTTGAAGCTCAGTTCAAGTGTCACATATGTGGAAAGACCCCCCCCCCACTCAAATGTTCTTACAGTCCTATGTATAAGCCATCCTGGACTGTAACACTCTCTCTACACTCTTTCCCCCAGTAGAACCAGCAAGCATAATGCTTTGTCATGGTTAGTACACAGTGCATTCAAGGAATGAATGTTTGGGAATTTGAGAAGTCTACCAGCATATATTCCCTTTGTTTCATTATAGGCGGAAGCATTCGCTGAAACTATCTTGAATGTCAGATCTTGAGATCTTGCCTGTCAGACAATTCTATGTCTGCAGAATTGTTTTTAATAGGTTTAAAACCTTTGGGTGGACAGAACAGGTTCTGTTCTCAATGATTCACATTTCTGGCCCATCTGGCTGCTGTCTGGACAGAACCAGGGTACTGCTGGTTTCATGCCAGCAGTCCAGACATCAATCTGACACTTTCTGATTTAACAAAGTCCAGGAGCCAGCCCCGGGCAAGGCATAGATAATCCTGTATAATAGAGGACCGAGACATCACACATGGTAGGTATCAGGAACCTGGATATGGATGCAGCCTTTTCTTTTTTTTTTTTTAAGAAATAATGTTTATTATTATTTTTTTAATTAATATATTTTATTTAAACACCTTAATTACATACATGATTGTGTTTGGGTTTCAGTCAT
>PVKC010011882.1:0-10351 GCA_004027635.1 Crocidura indochinensis | reverse complement strand
CTCACTGAAAAATGCTGCCTGAGCCAACAGGCCATCCTCTTCCTTAATTTTCCAACCTGGTTGGAGAGAAGATGTGGTGAGGGACTATTTCTCAAGTGTGTCAGAACCCAGGCACACAGAGAACTTTGTGCCCTGCCTGGACTCCAGTGTCCCCTTCCTCTTGGTTTTTAAAAGTTGGGCAAGAAAATAAATATCCCCAGGGACCCGGATGAAGGAAAGGAGAATGGAGGTATGTAGGCCTTGCAAATGGTGATCTTCTTAGCTCCAAGAAGGTATTCAGAATACAAAAAAAAAAAAAAAAAAAAAAAAAAAAAAAAAAGCAGACACAGGGAACATTGAGAGTAAACCTAAACAGAACTTTTCAGTGGAACCTTATCAAGGTTTTCCTCACTTCTTGTAAGTAGAGAGCCAAAGGTCCATCTGGAGCATTTCTATCAGGTCTCTACTCAGTGCAGCATGAATCTTCCTCCTCTTTCCTGCCTCAACTTTTCTAGTCCTGAGAATAGTCCTTTAGAACATGTTAATCACAGAAGGGGTCCCATTCCTTCACATTCCTGTGACTTTGGAAATTTGCTTGGCTGCCCTTTCACTGAAGGAAGACTTGAATTCAATAGATTCTTGGAAAGATGGAGGCCTTTTATAATTTTCTCTCTGGTTTGGGGGCTACTAGGTACTTACAACCTCCCTATGTGTTTGTTTCTCAGGAAACTTTTGGTACTCAGGAGACTTGTGTGCTGCCAAGGATCAAACCTAAGACTTCTGCTTGCAAAATCTGCAACCCTTTGATTCCTCTCTTAAAGCTGAGAGATAGAGTCTCAGACAAGACCACAGCTGGCTCAGGACTACAGCAGATCTGAAAGGCAGCACTACTCTCAGACAGCTCTTGGTCTCACACACAGGAAAGAGAGCATACTGATTGACCACTTGCAGCAGGGTATTATGCCCTGGTGATTCCAGGGCCTGAGATAGACACAGTCCACAGTGTCCATAGCCATCCCGGGGACCTCAGTAACCATTGGAAATATTATAGCTCCATGCTGGGCTCTTTGCTAAGTCACACTTTGATGTCCAGCATATACCTGGATCCCCTGGTCACCTCAAGAACAGATGAAGAGGCTATGGGCTGATAATATGCAGGAGATCTAGGTATGCTACTGCTGTTTTGATCCCTGGATGGAGTATGTGACAGCCCAGAACTGTAAACACTCACATCTTGATTGGACATGTCCCAGTAGGGCCTCTCTCCAAACGACATCACTTCCCACATGACAATCCCATAGCTCCAGACGTCACTGGCAGAAGTGAACTTGCGGTAGGCGATGGCCTCTGGAGCCGTCCATCTCACGGGGATCTTTCCTCCCTGCAAAGAAGGAGAAACTGTATCAGCCCATGTAGATTTCTAATTGAAAGCTGGTGAAAATAACTTGGACAGGCACATCCTGTGTCCAATTCACACTGTCTATGACGGTGAGACAATGAGTGTATTGGGACTTGCTAGGGAGGCCTGCCTAGAGGTTAAGTAAGTTATGGGAGTTTGGGTGGGTCCCAGACCTCACACAAGCACAGAAAATTCTGGGAGATGGGCCCACAATGAAGCTTAATTTGATCCTCAGATTCCCACATACTGATCCCAATGACACTCATGAAAAGAGGTAGGAGGACAGTAACTGTCAAAATGCAATAAAACCTGAAATTCTGTAATGCACGAGAGACCCAAATTAAAGATGTCTTTGTTCCAAAGAATGCCCCAAGTCACAATACTGAGATCAGAAGAAAGGAGCACCAATATGAAGAGAGAGTAGCAGAACTTTCTGAGCTACTCCTAGATCACCAAAGCAGTCTTTGCTCTCCTGTCCTTGCGTGCCACCTTGGAAGCAAGACTTTGCACACTGGGAAGCCTGCAAATAGCCCAGGCAGTCTGTGCTGAGTGGCCAGAGCCAATGTCTCTGCAAAAACAGCTTCCTCTTTTTCCAAGATTTAGACACTGGGGATGTCTTTCAAAGGTGTTGCCCTTAGGTGTGTTTCTCATTTTTGTTTTGCTCTCAGACCACACCCAGGAAGTTTCTAATATGCTCCTTGGTTTTACTTGCTAGATTTTGGCCCACTCTGACCTAAGAGTGGGGTCTTAGCCATTCATTTCATTGTCAACAAGGAAGCACTGAGCACTTAGCCTTTTTAAAGGAATGGGAGAGCAAAACCTATCTTTGCCTTCAAGATGGTAAAATATGTTGTTAACAAAATGAAAAGTAATGGGTGGTGAAGCTCAGGCAATGGTAGGTGATCTGGGAAGAAGTGGATATCTGTAGAGATAGGTAGGGATTTGGGAAGATGACTGAGAGCATTCCAAGGGTCTGTTTCCTGTCAGGTTAAGAGCCTCAGATCCTTTGGTCAGGTTGGGGTACCAGTGCCATTGAACCTGGTACAAATTTCCTAACTTCTTTGTGCCTCAGATTCTCATTGGGAAAATGGGCAATGATTGAACGAACATAGTTAGGCTGTGGTGAGGACAAAGTGGGGTTAATGCATAGAATAGCTGGGAGAGGGCTAGTGAGAGGAGTTCTATGCCTGTAGACACTTCACCACACACAGTCCTCGAATTCAGTCAAACTAAAACCAAGAGGCAAAAAAACTGAGTCAAGAGGAACCCAATAGAGTAGCTGTAGCTACAAGTATAGCTGTAAATAACCCAATGCAGACTGAAGCCTGAAGCTCTAAGGAGGCAAGAAGAGAGGCAAGCAGGGAGAAGCAAATCCTCTGTACCATTAAGAACAGAAAAGTGGGGGTGCTCATGAAGATTGCCCACCGCATTGTTCTTTACTTTCAGTTCTTTGTACCAACCATGATCATTTTACTTTCCATCTTTTTGTGAGACCTAGATTGCTTCTATGATACACCAAAAGTCCCTCTCTCTAAGACTCTGCCCATTTGTCTTCGCCATGGCTGAGTGAGAAATATTGAGAGTGGCTGTGCTCAGAGATCACTGATGGCAGTGGTGCTGGGGAGTAAACCATATGTATGGCAAGTGCTTTCTTCTTTCCTCCATTCTTTCTTGATTTCCTTCCTCTACTTTCTCCCTTCCTTCCCTTTCTTCTTTCCATCCTTTCATTCTTTTTCTTCTCCCTCCCTCTTTCTTCATTGACTCTTATTATATCTTCTTCAGTAGTGCTCAGGACCTGTTACATGCTTGGTACTCAGGAATTGCCTCAAGTGCTCAGGGGAATACATGGGAATCAAACCAAGGGTCTCACACATGCAACGCAAGTGCTCTATCACTGAATAACATCCCTGGCAGAGAGAGGCTATTTTCACTCTGATCATTTGCATGATTAGTTCACATTACCAAAAATACATATTGGATTTAAGCAGAAATTCTTATAATCTCTCCATGGTTAATCTGAGCAAGAGTGAAAGCAAATGGAGTAAAACACAATGTGTATTTTCCTCTGGTCTGAAACCAAGTCTAGGAAGAGTAAAGGTGAGCTGGTGTGGCTTTCCCAGGCAGCATGCATACAGCTTCCTGACTTCCCCTAGGACTGCAGCAGCTTAAGTGGGGGAGATGTTCTCAGCACAAATGTCAGCAGAATGACAGCTGCTGGGGGCAGGCAGGGCTGATTACAGTAGGAGCTATTCTCTCTACCCTTCCCCTTGCTCCTGACCCCTAACAGAACTTCACACTTGACTGGATTCTCTGATTTCTATATGTGGAGACAGGTTAGCATTCATGATGCATGACCTGAGCACATGAAGGCCAGGATTTGAGAGCCCCTAAAACCAGAGTGTAGGCCCGCATTAGTGGGGGCAGGGGAGTATTGCCATCTGGCAAAGACCAGAGAATGGGATCCTTGTTCTTTCAAATATCTGGGTTAAATGAGGTAAGAGACACATTTAATTAAGAGTGAATAAGTGAGTGAGGGAATGTGTGTAATAGTATGTCTATGTAAGCATGTGAGTGTATATAGGAGAGAAAGTAGTGTGAGTGCATGCATGTCATAATATATGAGAGTGTGAGAGCAGGGTTTGTGAGTCTGAATGTGTCAAAGAGTGTGAATGAAGGAGCCCAAATTTATATGTGAGAGTATGCATATGAGTAGCATATGTGAGAGTATATATCTGGGAAGGTGAGCCAGTCTGTATATGAGACTGTGTAATGTGTATATATGTAGGAGAGTGTTTGTGTTAATTATCTGTGCATGTATGCATATGCAAAAGAACTCAAGAATGTGTGTGTGAGTGAGAATGTGAATATGTGTGCATGTGAGTGTATGTGGAAATGGGAGAACCCAAGGCCAGGCAGAGCAGAGGAAAAGAGTGCAGGCTGATCTGTGGCCTGTATGAGGAGGAAGTAGTGATGAACCAGTGATTCTTCTGAATCTCAAAGAGGAGGTTCTGGAATCTAAAGATGGCTTCTCTGCCAAGTGTGGAGCAGCTCCCAGGCTGCCAGGAGTAGTGGCAGGGATGCCTAATCTGCTTGTGAAGCAGTACAGAATGCTGGTCAGACCCACACCACAGTGCCTCACATCATGGACACACGAAACACGAGGTTTGACCTGTTATTATCACCCCTCATCCCAGCAGGTGGCAGAGCTTTCTCAAAGAGCTATTCTGGACAGGAAGGTGACAGCTTGTCACCACCATCTCTCACTCCCAGTCAGAGAGCAGGGGACACTGACTTTCAGGCAGAGCTAAAGGAGGCCAAAGTCAGGTAGGGGTGAGAGGTCTTTCAGTCAGTGATTTTAAACTTTCCTTCTGGCTATTTCAACCTCAAATCCTTGCACTGTTTTCTGAAGCTCAGAGGAGATAATTATGGGGATGAGTCTTTAATGTGTCTCCAGCAGGAAATCTGTCCTTTTAGGGATGAGGAGGGGCCCTATGGAGGGAAGCAGAGAAATGCTGGGGTGGCAGCAGATGGGGTTTCTGCTAGCTAGAATGAAGACAGGATGGGCCTCCTGCAGGCAAGAAGGCAGAACCAGAGTGCTCAAAGCCAACATCGCCCTGTGACTGCAAAGCATGGAAGAGCCTTGTCTTCGTCAGGGTATCTGTCAGGAGGAAAGGAACAGAGGGGACAGATTTTCAAGGGTGTGAAACAAAGGGGCAAGGTGCTGATGCTGAAGGGAAGATTGTGACTGTAGCTATTGGTTCAAGGCACTAGAATACTCATGACTAGGGTTTTTGGGTATGGAGTTCTTCAGAGAACTAGTTTCCCCAGAGCTGCTTCAGGGTCTCTCCATACTGGGGCCTGAGGAAGGGAAAAGGCACAGGAGAAACTAGATCTTGGACCTTCTGTATTATTCCATATATAATGCTTGCCTCTACTCAAGATGAGGCAAACTAAAGATTTTGCTCATGCAGGTATGCACATTGTGTGCACCTTTGTGTGTATGTATGGGTGTGCACATGTGTGTGAAGTCTAGTGAACTAAACTATGTGACTAGCATATTAATTCTAACTCAGTCACTTTTTAGAGTTACCTGCTGATAACCAGTATCTGCCAGCACACATATTGATATGCACCAATAGGTAAGTGTCAAAGTTTTCATCCCTCAGCTTCAGCCTGCTACTCTTGCCTACATCTATGCAGCACCCACTCTCCAGAAGTAATGTTAGTACTGATCAGGTTGCTCACAACTGTGCCACTCAGAGCTCTGCTTCTCAAACCTGTTCATATGCACAGTTTCCCAAGACCAAGTCTGAATCTAGTATTTTTTTCTGCCAGTTATTTAGCCTAAAAATTCCTGTTAAGGTAAGATTTCTGGGTATATGGGTGCTGGCAAAATATATTTTTTTTATAAATCCCAGGAAATATATCAGTGGAGATATTGCAAGAGTCCCAACACATTCATATTGAGTATGATGACTCTGTGCTGTTTATCGAACCCTGGAGTCATGATATATGAGGAATCCCCTTGATGCCTGGAAGTAACAAGTTTATGACCATCAGTCAATGGCTCTGAGTTTTATGTTACTCACTTTCAAAAAGGCTGGTCATCTGCAAAACACAATGGGGTTATTTGGAAGCTCCAACATGGCATATATAAATAAGCCATACATATTGATGGCACTGTTAAACAAGAATTTATTGAGTGTTATGTGTTGAATATGCCTACGCAAAAGGTGCAACGTCCAAGTTCTAACTTCCTATGCCAGTAGTATAACCTTATTTGGAAATTTGGTCTTTGCAGCTAAAACCAAATAAGATGAAGTCATACTGGTTTTTGAGCACCCCTAAATTCACAGTGGTGGCTGCGAGGAAGGCCACATGAGGAATCTCAGGCACACAGAGGAGATTAACCACATTAAGATGGAAGCAGAAATGGAAATAATATCTACAAGCAGAGAAACTTTAAGGACTGAGAGCAATCACCAGAAATAAAGAGAGTAACATGCAACATTCCTCTCTGGAGCCTTGGGATAGAGCATGACCAGTCAATACCTTGAAAATTTCTGGCCTATAGAACTGGGAGAGAACAAATTTACTTTTATTTGGGGGGGGCTTCCCAAAGGGGCTCAATACTATATCTTGGCTCTGTACTCCGGGATCACTCCTGACAGGTTTAGAGGACCATAGAGGATACCAATGATCAAACCTCTGTCAGTTACTGGTAACCCCTGACCCACAGGACTATGTCTCTGGTTGAGAATAAAAGTGTATGGAGAGAGTAATTTAATTTGCATTACTCTGTTGCATCAGATATTAGAATCTAACACATAACATATATACAATTTTCTCGGGCATAAGTTTAAAACTCTTGCTAAGTTATCTTGACAGATTTCCCAGGCTATTCCTATGAGGGGACTCTAGAGTGAGGAGCAGATCTAACATTTATACCATAGCCTTGGGTATGCAGATACACCACGGCTTTTTGTAACATTTTTTTCACAGGTGTTTAAATGCAGACCAGACATACTTTGAAGGATGGCACTTGCATCCAATGTGAGTAGGAGAGAATTTCAGGAGCAATGAGTGTGGTGGGTGAGGACTCCACAAGCAGTTGTGAGTATGGTGGCTAAGGATATCATGTGGCCAAGTGTAGTGGCTGAAGGGAATGAGTGTGGTGGTTGAAATTACCAAAAGATATTGTACATCATGGAATGTTCTAGAAAGTATTTCATAGGGGTTATCTGCATGTTTGGGGGTGAAGTCTTCACTGGTGGACTGAGTATGTGAGTGAGGAGATGGATGAGCATGCTGTGGAATGAGGAGTTTAAGGGGAGCTATCTGAGTGTCATAGATGAAGGTATTACAGGGGAATGTGTTATAGGGGGAGGTCATCGCAGTTGGCTAAATGAACGTTTTGGGGTGAGAACTTCTTGGAAGCTAAGTGCTATGGGGGTACACACTTCATGAAATCTCACTAATGATTATAGGTGAAGACATAAGGGGCTGGGTGTTGTGGATGAGGACTTAGTGAGGGGGGGAATACTGTGTGTTGGAGTCGAAATCTGGAGGATAGAGCACCAAGGTACATGTACTGACAAGGTGATGAGGACCAGTCAGGGGAATTCTGAATAACCCCTTGGAACACAACTGCTCTCTGCTCTCTGACTGAAGGCATGGTATACCTGGCAGAGGGAGTACCACCCACCCAGCCTAACATCAAGACTTATGTGCCACCTAGGTCTTGCTTTACAAAGTCTTCATTGCAAAGCACTGCCTTTCCATATAAACTGCCAGAAGCCTGTAGTTTTTAAGTGTGGTCCCTCCTTGGCATCATCATGAGGAGCTTGTTTCTTTATACTTCCAGTGTCTGCTCTGAATTATTCATTTTCCAGAATGTATACTGAGTTGGGAAAGTTTTTCTTGTTGTGGGAACTTTAGTCACTTTCATTGCAGCCACCAGTCAATAAACAATGGCCTGAAGCAGTGGTTTTCTAACTTGCCCATCTCTCAAAATTTTCTTGGAACTCTGGTAAAACAAAAAACAAAACAAAAATACAAAACAGAAACAAATGCACAACATGTTATAAGGACCTAACTTAAACTTCTAAGTTTACTAATCCTAGGATACAGCTTGATAACTTACATTTTGACCCCATTTCCAAAGTGGACCCTACAGGGGAACTAGCCCATGTACGTGCAGAACTTGACTTTACTGTGTCTTTGTCATAGGCTGGGCTCAAGCTGAAGCCTCTTGGGATGAATCCTGACCTGTGCAGCCAAGGGAAAGTTCCTCACACTTACTTCCCGCAGAGACTATGAGAATTTGCCAACAGGATACCAAACCACCAAAGATCTTAAAACAATGGCGGTGAAAGGGCAACCCCAAATTTCCCCAAGTATATTGGTGACCCCAGCGAGGGTTGGAATGCCCTTGCTCAGGGTAGGCTGAACTTTTCCCTGGGGCTGTAGCCATCCTGATACCTTGGTTGAGCTTCATGGGTGGGGTACTCACCCCATGAGAGTTTGTGCAGCCCCAAGTTGCCAGGCACAGATGGGTCTGCAGGCTGGGAACAGCTACATGTCACTCTCTCTTCCTGTCCGAGAAACCTACAGATGCTTTATGTGCACACTCCAAGAGGTACTTAGAAAGAAGTTCTCTCTATAAAAGCACTCCAAACACACTGACTCATTTCCCTTCCCCCCCCCTCCTGGATTTTTTACAGATAATACCCACAACAACTAAGTAGGAAAGTAGTTTCTGCCCAAAAGGTTATCTTTCTGAGTGTAACAGGCTCCTCCCAATCAGTAGGAATGAGTTCTGGCTGCTAAATTGCAACTGAGTCTGTATAATATAGAGGCTGCTCAGGCTTTCCAGGATGCCAGGAATTTGCATGAAAACAGTCTCTCCATCTTCCGAGAGAGATCATCTGGCCCTGCTGCTTATTTCTTTGCAGAAGCCACAATCTTGATGGTGACACTGTAATTTATTACCATGCTCAGGATGATGATGCAACACACAGAGAATGAGGATTTGAGGTGGGGAGCAGGCTGCAGAAACAGGTGAGCTTTGGGAGAGGATGGTCTTATTTGTCATGCAAATAGCTCAGGAGCAGAGAAAAGGAGCTGGGAGAAAAGACAACCCAAAAAGACACACAGATTTGGTGGCAGACAAAAATTGTTTCTAAATAGAATGTTTTTCAAAGCTTCTCTGCGAGGATTAGCTGCTCCTCCAAAATGAGTGACACAATGTGTTTTGTACTGGTAATAAAATATGTGATATGAATAGCTACAAATGGAGAGATTTATAGTCAGTAGGGTCCTCACTACTCTCCCCTGGGCGTTGTGTTCACTGAAACCCCTTCTGCGAGATGCTGCAGAAGGTGATTGCTGCCCAAACATCATTTTCCAGCAGCTAGAGAAAGGCCCATTTGGATATAAATTAACTAAAAATATGCGAATGATAGTGTTTCATGTGTGAAGAACAGAAAGGCTACTTGGTGACGTTCCCCAGCTGGAAACAAAATCTCGTTCTTCAACCAAATCGATTTTATTTCTCTGTACTACACTGTCAGGGCAAACAGCTGGCTTTTACTACACACACCTCAAATAGCTCCTGATGGCTAAAATGTGGGCATCATCATTGTTTTGTTGTTTTTTTTTCAGTCACACACAGCATTTCTTGCGTTTATAATTAAATAGTGAGGAGGAAAACAGGGCTAAATAATTCATTGGTTGCTGTCACTGATCAGCAGGCATTGGGCACATTCTCTGGGCCAGTAAGAGATCAGTATAAATCAGGCAGAGATCAAGAAACAACAGCACTTTTTTCCTGAGGAGGGCGCTATTCCAGGGAATGACCCATTGCAACTCTGCTTAGTAATGGGCATTCTTGGCTTTTCTTGATGCAATCCCAGTAACCTAGACCTTGTTTTTAGTGTTCTTGAGAACAGCTCTGGCGAGGATGATTCAATTCATTTGCTCAATGTGCTTTAGAAGCCCAGATGATGAAATGGGCTACAGAGGGAGTCAGTGCTCTTCAAAGACCTGTGGACAAGACTATATCTGTGTTTTTCAAACAAAAATATGCCCTGTTCTCTCACCCTTGCTGGAAGTGGCATGGAGAGTATGAACCTCCCCTTTGTCCTTTGGATGACAAGAGTGGTGAGAGAACTGGGGATGACAGGATGGAGGAGGAGACTCGAGGAGTAAGGTCAGTTTCTTTCCAGAATCAGAACCAATCTATGGCCTTCAGATACTGGAATGGAAAGTGGTAGTGCTCCTTCCTAGAGCCAACCAGTCCCAAGGCTATTTTCAGAGATATCAGGATCCTCCTGCATATCCTCCAGTCTCCAAGGCTTTGGCCTTGTCAACATGACATGAGGGTTCTCACCTCTGCCCCCAGGTGCCTCCATCCTGATCCCAGCCATGCACATTCTCTTTTGTTTTCTCTTAGGTTGGATGCAGAAGGGGCTG
>PVKC010011881.1:0-24221 GCA_004027635.1 Crocidura indochinensis | reverse complement strand
AAAGATAGGCACAAACACAACAAAATATGTATTTGCATGTATTTCACACTTGTATTATATATATTTTTTTTGTTTGTTTGTTTGTTTTGGTTTTGGTTTTGGGTCACGCCCAGCAGTGCTCAGGGGTTACTCCTGGCTATCTGCTCAGAAAATAGCTCCTGGCAGATACTGGGGAGCACATGGATGCCGGGATTCGAACCAACCACCTTAGGTCCTGGGTCGGCTGCTTGCAAGGCAAACGCCGCTGTACTATCTCTCCAGCTCCATTATTATATTCTGTGTGTGTGTGTGTGTGTGTGTGTGTGCACATATTTATTTGTATTCTATACGTTTTTAAAGACAGGTGAAACCATCATGATAATGAACAAATTTTTAAGTATTATTGCTATCCTTTAGAGAACTGGAAGTGATAAATTTCAATAAAAAGGAATGGAGTTATATTAATTCTTACTTACTGCTTCTATTGCCATTTGTAGATATAGACATTATTGCAGAGGAAATAAGTTACTGATGTGCAAATCTAAGGAGTCTAGTGATGGATGGGTATTTTGATACTTATGAAAGTACATGGACCTAGTCATAGGAAGTACAAAGGAGGAAAAAAAATATATAGTGCCCAAAGAATAAATATTGTTACATAAATAGTTCCGGTCATGAGACAGTTTCAAATTATGAGAAACGTGATGAAATTTGATTTAAAAAATGAATCAGAAAGAACAGGATTTGTTCATTGAGGTTCTCTTGTCCATTCTTTTGCTTAATGTAGGATTTATGCTTTGCTCATTCCATTCTATTTCAGTCTCACTTACAGAATGAGATGTCATTTTAGTTTTAGTTCTAAATTTAGCTAAGCTAAATGATGGGCCTTTGTTCCCTCATACCATGACATGATTGGATTAAAGTGTCATTCTACCTTCAAAAAGAGTAAGCTTTATAAAATGTTTAAAGTACAGAAAACTAATTGTGTCTTTGGTGGCTGGAGCGATGTACAGAAGGCAGGACACTTGCTTTGCTTGCAGCTGACCCAGGTTCAACTGTGGCATTGCATATGGTCCCCCAAGTTCTACCAGGAGTAATTGCTGAGTACAGAACCAAGAGTAAATTCTGAGTACCACCAGGTTTGATTTCCTTATATAAACAACAAAAAATTATTTCTCATTACTAGCCTGTACTGAGATGTATGTTCAAGTTGCTTAATAATTGGTAGAATTTAATAAAGTCCTTATAGGTTTCTGCATCTAAAAGTAGTTTTTCAGAAGTTGACTAGCAGTTATATTAAATAATCTTATGTATGTTTCTGTTGTTTAAGACCTCTAAATCAGATTAAGTTTAGCCCATCCAGAACTTAATTGTTCAGTTGTTAATAAAATTATCTTTGGAATGCTAACTAGTTTAAATTTTTTCTTAAAAATTTGTTGTTTCGGGGGCTGGGCGGTGGTGCTGGAGGTAAGGTGCCTGCCTTGCCTGCGCTTGCCTAGGATGGATTGCGGTTCGATCCCCCAGTTCCCATATGGTCCCCCAAGCCAGGAGCAACTTCTGAGCGCATAACCAGGAGTAACCCCTGAGCGTCACTGGGTGTGACCCAAAAACCAAAAAAAAAAAAAAAAATTTGTTGTTTCGGGGCTGGAGCGGTATTTCAGTGGTAGGGCATTTGTTTCCACGTGGCTGACCCAGTACAGACTTGGTTCGATCCCCAGCAACACATACAGTCCTGAGCAATTTCTGGGTGCATAACCAGGAGTAAGTAACCCCTGAGTGTCTTAGGGTGTGGCCAGAAACCAAAAAAAAAGGATTTGTTGTTTTGTTTTTAGGCTGTACCAGCAATTTTCAGGATTTAATCTAGGCTCTACACTCCCAAAACTTTCTGGAAGGAATTAAGGTTGATTTCCAAAATTGCCTTACAGAGACTCGAGGCAAAAGAGATAGAGAAAAAGATGCACGAGAAGAACGAGAATATGAACAGGAGCAGAGCTCTTCTAGAGAACACAGAGATGACAGAGATCCTCGAGATGGTCGGGATCGAAGAGATACCAGAGATACTAGAGACCGAAGGGAAGTAAGAGACTCCAGAGATATTCGGGACTCCAGGGAAATGAGAGACTACAGAGACAACAAAGAGAGCCGTGATCTCAGAGATTCTCGCTCTACTCGTGATGCTCATGACTACAGGGACCGTGAAAGTCGTGATACGCACAGAAAGGAGGACACCTATCAGGAAGAATCCCGGAGTTATGGCAGAAACCATCTTAGAGAAGAAAGTTCTCGAACTGAAATGAGAAATGATTCCAGAAGTGAGTCTCGAGGTGAAATTAGGAATGACCGAATTGGCAGAAGTAGGGGAAGAGTTCCAGAGTTACCTGAAAAGGGTAAGATCTTTGGATTGTCAGTGAACTGTATCTTACATTTTAATATAGACTTCATTAAAGCTCCTAAGATTTCTTTCCTAAATATGTTATCACATTCATTATTTCTGAGTAGGAATTATTAGATAAAGTAGCAAAAGATTAATAGGACCAACCTAGATACCTAGCTGAGACACAAAGAAAATTATCAGACAAAAATGTAGTCAGAAATATTAGTCTGTTACACAGTAAAAGATACATAAGCAGCAAAATTATCATAAATGATAGATTAAAATTGTGGGCTGTGTAAATTGATTATATCATAAATGGTAATACCAAATACTGACGGTATTCAGTATATGATATCAGGATCTTGCCATTTTCCCATTTTCTTTCTTCCCCTGAAAAGTATTTGCTATTACCCAGTAACTTTTTTCCTAAATGTATTTGTTTCTTACTTGCTTTATTTTAATTAACTTTGACTTCTTTCTTTTTTCTCTACCCCAAAATTCTGCGGTAGAATTCTTATTTCATTTATTCTTTCCCTTGGTCTATTATTTTGTTCACATCTTTATTATAGCTTACAGTTTGTTTGTATTACCGTATTATAGTTAAAGGATCCTCACCTTTTACTTCATAATTCTAGTTTTATGGTCATTTACTTTATCATATACAATTTTTAACTGAGTTGCTTTAAGTTTTGTTTAAAAAAAAACTGTTGGATTTTTATTTCAAATGCATTAAATGTATCAACATATAAGTTCATTAAGTTCATGTATATGTTTTACTCCTGTGTACTGTCACTTTTTGTTGTTATTGGAAATGGTACTTAAGAATTTTTTTTTGTCCTCCCCATTCACAGTACAGACCAGGCAAAGGGCCTGGTTTGAGGTGTATATGGGGAGCATTTACTGTACCTCCTCTTTCTATACAGTCAGAGTAAAGAATACAGCCTGTGTAAGCATTGGGAGGCCTTAATAAATAATAAATGCATAATGAATAATAAATTAAATAATAAAAACATAATAAATGCTTTTGAAATATTTCAAACCAGAAAGAAAAATGATATGATATATAAAAAAGAATTTTATTATTAATTTTTATTTCTATGATAGTACCAATACTACTGTTAAATGTTTATTAAATAATGCGTTGACAGGCTTTAAAGGTACAAAAAACTTGTAGTGAAGTTCTGTTACCTCTCATTAGATTTGCACTGAAGCCATTTTAAAAGTAGTCTACACGGGGCCGGAGCAATAGCACAGCGGTGTGTTTGCCTCGCACAAGGTCGACCTGGGATAGGCCCAGGTTCATTTCCCGGCAACCCATATGGTTCCCTGAGCCTGTGAGGGAGCAATTTCTGAGCACAGAGCAAGGAGTAAACCCCTGAGCACCACCAGGTGTGGCCCGAAAGCAAACAAACAAAAAGTCTACACAAACTGATACATAATATCTTTTAATTTTCCTTTTGTTTCACAACATAGGTTTTTTTTGTTTTGTTTTGTTTTTTGAGTCACACCCGGCAGTGCTCAGAGGTTGCTCCTGGCTCCAAGCTCAGAAATTGCTCCTGGCAAGCACGGAGGACCATATGGGGCACCGGGATTCGAACCGATGGCCTTTTGCATGAAAGGCAAACAAACGCCTTACCTCCATGCTATCTCCCGGGCCCCCACAATATAAATTTTTAAGATATTTTATTTTAGTGCCACTGTGCACATAGTGTACACTGTAAGCTGTACCACGAATAGAAGAGCTACTTTGATTGATGAGTGTTTTAAGTTCAGATTTTTTTACATTTTTGAACATTTCTAAAGTGCTTAAATAAAGATTTACAGTACAGATCTTACATGTGCAAGGCACCTGGGATTAATCTCTGGCATGCAAACAAAATTAAAATAATAATTTGTTTATAAATTAAAATAAAGAAAGGCTTCATGGGTTAGATCGTGTATAGAGCATTCTTAAAAATCATAACTTTTAAGTCTAGAAAACTAAGTGATATAGTAATGAAGACCCTTTTTTATTAATATCTTTATTTAAACACCTTGATTACAGATATGATTGTAGTTGGGTTTTGGTCATGTAAAGAACACCCCCCCCCCTTCACCAGTGCAACATTCCTATCACCAATTCCCAAATCTCCCTCCTCCCCACCCCACACCTGTCTGTACTCTAGATGGGCTTTCTACTTCCCTCAGTAATGAGAACTCTTAAGAGAAGTCTCCACCTGCAATATAAACTAGCATTTCTTGAACATCCAGGTTCCTTTAAAAATATATGTAAATAAATAAAAGTGATTAAAATCTGTTATAAAATAATGATCAAAAAAGTACTGAAATAAAAGCACTTACTATTTGTTCACTTATAGAAGGGAGGTAGGGGGCCGGAGTGATAGCACAATAATAGGGCATTTGCTTTGCATGCTGCTGACTCAGGATGGTCCTTGGTTTCATCCCCCACCATCCCATATGGTCCCCCAAGTCAGGAGTGATTTCTGAGCACAGAGCCAGGAGTAACCTCTGAGCATCACCAAGTGTGGCCCAAAAATCTAAAAGAATGGGGGTGGGGGAGAGTGGAGGTAGATCTGATGAATTAAAAATAGGTGTGATAGGGCCCGGGAGATAGCATGGAGGTAAGGCGTTTGCCTTTCATGCAAAAGGTCATTGGTTCGAATCCCCGTGCCCCATATGGTCCCCCGTGCCTGCCAGGAGCAATTTCTGAGCATGGAGCCAGGAGTAACCCCTGAGCACTGCCGGGTGTGACCCAAAAAAAAAAAATAGGTGTGATAAATGTTTTGTCTTTATTTTTTGTCTTCTAAACGGGATGATAAACCAAGTAAATTTGGGAGCCTCTATTCTATATATTACTTTGTATAAGATAGTTTTTGTTAATTGTAATTTTTCCAATCTATGAACATGAAATTTCCAGATCATTGTGTCTTCTATTTCTTTCAATAGTGACTTACAATCTCAATGTATAAGTCTTTAATTCTTTATTGATTAGAGAATTTGGATACTTATATTTATCATTTTAATATTCTTTCAATAATGATGATCACCCCTTAGATTTATTTTTATTTGTTTTTTGGGGGGACCACACCCATTTGATGCTCAGGGGTCACTCCTGGCTAAGTGCTCAGCAATTGCCCCAGGCTTGGGGGGACCATATGGGACGCTGAGGGGATCAAACTGTGGTCCTTCCTTGGCTAGTGCTTGCAAGGCTGACACCTTACCTCTAGCGCCACCTCTCCGGCCCCAACCTCTTAGAGTTTTTAAGAAGCACTTTTATCAGTTTGCTTTGGAAAGAAAGGATTTTGACTAATAAACATTGTTGAAGAAAATATATTCTTAAACACTTGTCTGAATATCCTTTGTTTAGGAAGCCGAAGCACAAGAAGTTCTCAAATTGATAGTCACAGTAGTAGCAACTATCATGACACCTGGGAAACTCGAAGTAGTTATCCTGAACGAGACAGGTATCCTGAAAGAGACAGCCGAGATCAAGCAAGGGATTCTTCCTTTGAGAGAAGACATGGAGAGAGAGACCGTCGTGACAACAGAGAAAGAGGTTTGTCAAATAGAATACTAATAGTGACTGATATTTATTTGGGAGAATTAATTTTTAACATATCCATTTCCTCGTGAAGTAGCTGAGGACTTCTGCTTATAGATACAACTGATGTATTTGCTCATAATCTTTCTTCTTTACTTAGTTTAGGGGATAATATTTAAATAGATATTAGTATTTCCTTGGCAGCAGAAGGTGCCCTGTTCTATGTCTTTCACCTTAACTGTATAGGTGGTTTTAAATTTTAAATTCATTTTCAATTCAGGAAATACTTAAACTTTCTTATCTGTGTATCTTGAGCATTCACTGTGATAGTCATGTGAATGCCAGAGAAAACTAAGAAAATGTGATAATGAGATTGAGATTATTAGGGGAAACATGTATTATGCTCCTTCCTTAGAACATAGAACAATTACGTTAGATGTTTTTGTAGATCTTAAGACCTTTCAGTTACTCTACTAGGTGATTTCAGAACAATTTTGAAGTAAGATTACTGAAAGGCATTAATGAAAGTTTATACGTACTTTCTCCAACAAGCTTTTAGTGTCTGAGCATAATCTGTGCCTTTGAACATTTCCGATCTCACGAATGACTTACTTGATTGGTTACTAACATAAAGTTTGCTTTAAAGTGAGATTATATAATAGAAACAATGGACTAAGAAATTGAATATTGATACTTAACAGTAGGTAGAATAAAAGATGCCTATTCTAAATAAAAACAAATGACAAAGCAGTTTATAAATCATTCTATCCGTTTTTGAGCATAGATGAGATCAGAGACACAGGTAAGGTCAGATTTGGCTGTGTTTTAGTTATAAGGCAGAGCTGGAGATAGCATATGAGAGGTAAGGCATTTGCATTGCATGTGGCTGCTGTGTTAGCCAACTATGGTTCAAATCACTAGTACCATGTATGATTCCTTCAGCACCCTCTGGGGTCACTCATAAGTACAGAATCAGGAGTTGCCCTGCGTTCTGCCTGGTATAGTCAGTTTACCACCTATGCACACATACACACAAAGTCAGAATAATTATAATTTTAGATTAAAGAATATGTGGCATTTTTTAATTACTCATGGAGCTGGAGTTTGTGTTCTATGTTTATATTTAATATTCCATAACATTAATTTACCTCTCTTTCTTAAAAAACGTACGTAGTAATAATCGTTATTATATCTTCTATTTTCTGTTTTGAGTCACATCTAGAGGAGTTTAATGTTTACTCATGACTGTACTCAGTAATCACTTGGACAGAGCTTTGGGAGACTCTATGGAGTGCTGGGAATTGAACCCAGGTCTGCTACATATAAGACTGTAAACAAATACCTTACCCTCTATACTGTCTCTCCAGTCCCTAGATCTTATTTTTAAATTATATTTTCTTTTATTTGTTTGTTTGGCTTGGTTTTGGGGGGCATACCCAACAGCACTTAGGAGTTACTCCTGCCTTTGCCCTCAGAAATCACTGCTGGCAGGCTCAGGGGACCATATGAGATGCTAGGGATCTAACCCAGTTCAGCCATGTACAAAGCAAATGTCCTACCCACTGTGCTATTGCTTTGGCCCCTAAAATTATATTTTCTTATTTCTTATCCTAGTCCAGTGTTCTTCTCTTCTAATCTGAATTGAAGAGTAATTTTTGATTTAATCATAAATAATATAACTACAGTCATAGAATGTATCCAAGAACTTTCAGAGTTGCTTAATAAATATTGTCCAATGTAGAATACTTAATATACTATTAATTTAGGTCATGTATATTAAAAATAATTTAAAGTTATTTTTTCTTTACAATGTCTCTGGGAATTAGGAGAGAATATATATATAAATATATATATATTTATATATATTTGGTTTTTGGGCCACACCCGGTGACGCTCAGGGGTTACTCCTGGCTATGCGCTCAGAAGTCGCTCCTGGCAGGCACGGGGACCATATGGGGAACCGGGGATCGAACCGCGGTCCGTCCTAGGTTAGCGCAGGCACCTTACCTGCAGCGCCACTGCCTGGCCCCGAGAGAATATATTTGACAGTTGAGGGAACTTAGGTGAAGAAATGGGTAGAGAATTTTCCATTATTATGGAGAAGTATTATAGAGCTGAGATTCAAATTCAGGTTTTCTGACTCAAAGTTTTTCTCTCTAATTTCTTTACTGTTTCAAAGAATTACTATTTAATTAATTCACAAATGATTGTCAATAAATAATATCTTTTTGTTTTTGTTTTTGTTTTTGTTTTGGGGTCACACCCGGCAGTGCTCAGGGGTTACTCCTGGCTCCATGCTCAGAAATTGCTCCTGGCAGGCACGGGGGACCATATGGGGCGGGGATTCGAACCGATGACCTTTTGCATGAAAGGCAAACGCCTTACCTCCATGCTATCTCCCGGGCCCCTTTGTATACTTTTTATTAAGTACTTTAGTATATCTTGTGCTTTCAAACCTTTATGGGGAGAGTTGAAATTATTCCCTCCCCCAAGAGAAGTAATGTTTAAAATGCTAGCAAGGAAGTAAACAAAGGGACCTATGTAGACAAATGTATATGAGAGGAATTTACTTTTAGATAGTATTGATGAAATTGAGCTGAAGTTTATATGGAAGAAAAGAATAACAAGGAAATTAGTTTTGGAAAAAATGAAGGCAAATGTTCCATGTAAGAAATAGTATGTATTGAATTGTGAAGAAGACCAATGTGATTAGAGTATAGTGAGAAATAGAAAATTGATAGATGTTGAGGTTAGTGATGAGCCAGATAATTCATTCTTTGCTCCAGCAGTTAAGACTTTTGTTTAGTTCTTCACAAGCAAATTAGAGTGTATAATATGATTGAAGTATTATAAGTTCTGCTACATATAAAGTTCTGTGAAAAAGCAAGAAGCAAATAATAATATGATATACATTAATTCACTAGTTTATGGTCTGTGGGATAAATAAGTTTGCTTAGAATGAATGATGCAAAAAAATTCATATTCTTATGTAAAGACACACAAACATACATTGGAGTCATAGAAGATTATAAGGATTGAGGGGCCGGAGCAGTGGTGCAAGAAGTAAGATGTCTGTCTTGCATGCGCTAGCCTAAGACAGACCATGGTTCGATCCCCCAGCATCCCATATGGTCTCCCAAGCCAGAAGCGATTTCTGAGCACATAGCCATTAGTAACGCCTGAGTGTCACTGAGTGGGGCCCCAAAACGAAAAACAAACGATAAAAGGATTGAGATACCAGATGTGATTATTTAGTAGGGAATGAAGAAGTTAGGAAAAACTTGGTGTCACATTGTAGATGTAATTATGAATCAGATAAAAAAAATTTGGATGTGATTGTAACTACTTAAAAGTAACTAATTTTAAATTGAGTTTTAAAAAGTAACTGCTTTTAAGTAGATAAAATTATTTTCATCAAAATGTGTAATGGAATCTGACAAGGATAGCAGTCAGGTAACAGTAAAGACATTGGTATCTAAGAACTGATCAGAATCTGAGTTAAATAATATTAGCTCTAGGGATACAGAAAGTTGTACTAAAGTACTTGGAGATAAGTTTGTTGATAATAATGGCAATAGGGCTTGCTTGGCTAACTCAGATTTCCAACTTTGTGAGTGAATTTGTCTCATTAAAATAGTAAACCTAAAAAGAGAAGCCTATCTTTGAAGAATACATTGTTGGGAAAAGATAGAGGAGATGGAATAGAACTATTAAAGTGATTTTGTTTTAATCTTTTAATTTTCATTGAAGAAACAGTGTCACTTGGGCTGGGAAAATTTAGTTTCATCTGTCAAAAGAATGAATGATGCTGTAGTCAGAAATTTCAAATTCTTTGTAAGTTGCAGTATTGAATTTGTTTCAGGTTGTTTTGTAATCACAGTGATATTAGATGACAACCCCAAAACCATGAAATTGGATAGCATAAGACATGAGGTACATAAAATTCTGGGAATCAGAAGTAGAACCTTTTAAATTTGAGTTGGTTTCAGCCAAAAAGTAAGAGTGTTTGAGAACTACTGATCATTGCATCCTAGTGAATTCTAATGAATATCTACGATTTTTTTAGAAAGTCAACATATGACTCATTTGTGTGACTATTTGGGGGGTGTGGAGGTGGTTTATGCTATACTCAACAATTGTACTTGAAGGTTGCTGCCAGCAATGATCAGGGGACCGTGTGCTGGGAATTGAATCCAGATATCGAGCATGCAGAGCACATGCTCAGTTCTTTGAACCATCACCCCATCCTGATTTTTATGTCTAGAAGAAGTAGAAAAAGATGTTAGATAGTTTTTTATTTTTCTTTTAGCTTTAAACTTCTATGAACTTTTTGTATCTTTATTATGGCATGAATTATCTTTTTCATCTATCAGAAGGAAAAAAGTCAAGGTACTTATTGAACTTTTCCTTAAAATATCTCTAAAATAATCTGGGTAATAAGTTGTCAGATATTTCTCTTACCAGTCTCTTGAACCTAGAGTAGAATTATTTTTCTGACTAGCCAATAAACAGTATGTATTATAAAAATACAAGCATTAAAGTAGCATGTATCCTATTTCAGTGAACATCTCTTTAGAAAAGGTCATGCCATATTTCATAAAAATTTCATATTTATTTCAATGATTTCCTGCTCAACTACGCATTTTTGGTAGCTTGTGTTTATTTTTTCAATGTTTATATGATGTACTTTGGAGAAAAATATGTATATATATGTTTATATATACATGTTATATAATATGATAGGACTATTAGCTATTTTAATATTAGCTATTTAATAAAATAGTTTTCATCTTAGTTTTATGATATTATATCATTAATATTAAACTTGTACACTTGATTATTTCAGTATTACTAAAAATTGGTACCCTATTTAATATTCTAGCGTATGATAAATGTTGCAGCAAAAAAAATTGAAAAATGTTTTGTTCTATTTTCCTCACATAATAGCTACACTTTGATGTGTATATATTTTGGCCTGAAATTAGAGGTGTGACTTACGAGGGAAATTTTTTTTTTCCTCAGCTCCTATGTTCTACACCTCCTGCTGCCCCTATCCTTTGCCACCAGTGTTCTCAGGTCCTGCTGGGGGGACAGAGAAGATCAGAGGTGAAGGGTAGAGATGGCAGAAAGTGGGGTTGGAACAGTGGGCTGGAGGTAGGGTAGGGAGCATGCAGAGAAAGATCAAAGGTGGATCAATGGGAGGTGGGAGGGGTCTGATGGGAAGTAGAAAACATGGTAGTTAGAGGGCAAATTAAAAATTTGAAGTAAAAATTACTTTAAACATCTAGGGGTGATTATTTGAATGATTAAATTTAAAAACTCCTGATTTATATTTGCTGCCAATGTGACCTACTACACAGCTGAAATTTAAGATTTGCCTACTGTCTTACCAATAAATTATCTGTCAAATTAATCACTGACAAAACTTGATTTTTATTGTAGATCAAAGACCAAGCTCACCAATTCGCCATCAGGGAAGGAATGACGAGCTTGAGCGTGATGAAAGAAGAGAGGAACGAAGAGTAGACAGAGTAGATGATAGAAGAGATGAGAGGGCTAGAGAAAGAGATCGGGAACGAGAAAGAGATAGAGAACGAGAGCGAGAAAGGGAACGGGAACGGGAAAGAGAGAAAGAGAGAGAACTAGAAAGAGAGCGTGCTAGGGAACGGGAGAGAGAAAGAGAGAAGGAGAGAGACCGTGAAAGAGAGAGAGAGCGAGACCATGATCGAGAGAGGGAACGCGAAAGGGAGAGGGAGAGAGAGAGGGAAAAGGAACGGGAAAGAGAAAGAGAAGAGAGAGAGAGGGAAAGGGAGAGAGAAAGGGAAAGAGAGCGGGAGCGGGAGAGGGAACGAGAAAGAGCAAGAGAAAGGGAAAAAGAACGAGAACGTCAGAGGGATTGGGAAGAGAAAGAGAAAGGACGAGATGACCGCAGAGAGAAGCGAGAAGATATCCGAGAAGACAGGATTCCAAGAGATGGACATGATGAGAGAAAATCAAAGTAAGAACTATTTATACATAAGTTTTTCTAAGTTACCCTTTGGCTTAAAAGAAAACTGCAAAAATGGGCAAATTGCTTTTGCCCTGCACTTAGTGCACTTAGGTTCGATCCCTGGTATGTATGGCAGTGCTTAGGGGTTACTCCTGGCTCTGTCTCAGAAATCACTCCTGGCCAGCATGGGGGACCATGCTGGGATTCGAACCATGTCTTTGATATTCCTGACAACACTTCCTAAGTTGCATGCATTTCATAAGTCTGCTGTTCTCTCTGCAGGCTGTTGAAGCACTCATTCCCTAAGAACTAGGAGTCCTGTAACCATTGTGTGGCTAGTAGATGGAGAGATAGGATGATTTCTACTTCAAACTATGAAGGGTATTTGTACATTGTATGAATGAAACTCAAACACGAATAACTTTGTAACTGTGTATCTCACAGTGATTCAATAAAGAATTTATTTTTTAAAAAAAATTTGGACTTATTGAGGTAAAATGATGTGATAGTCCTATATATAACATGCTACTGGTATTTTCTGCTTTTCTTATCCTTTAACCAAAAAGAATGCATTTTCTGGGTTATTTAGAAAGACTGGGCTAGCTTCCACTTGCTCTTCCCATGACTGTAAATTCTCAAGCAGGAATGGTATCTCTTTATTTCTACACTGTTTTCTTTTATGTTAGTTCCAGTCTCAGGAAGGCTTTCTTCAAATAATTCTTTAATGGCTAAGTTTTTTCAGGTAACACATCTCAGCTTAAAATACTTCTTTATGTTAGGGTCTCTCTTTAGAAGCAAAGTTCATCATGATTGCCATGAAAATACAGGCACAAAACCAAACTTAATTGATAATAACTACTTTTAAAGAATGAAAACCGTGGAATAAGTTTTTTTAAGCTTAAAACTCACTGAAAAGAATTACTTTAATCTAATTCCCTTACATTCAGTTTATTGTGTCATGGTGATTTCATGCTTTAGACTTTTTTAAATTGTTGCTATTTGAGTTATGGTTCAAAACATAACCCAGAAGTACAAGTCTCATTGCATTAGGTCTTGGCTTACTTCTCTTCAGAACAAAACCTTAATATATGGGGCCGGCGAGGTGGCACTAGAGGTAAGGTGTCTGCCTTGCAAGCGCCAGCCAAGGAAAGATCGCCACCACAGATCGATCCCCCGGCATCCCATATGGTCCCCCCAAGCCAGGGGCAATTTCTGAGTGCTTAGCCAGGAGTAACCCCTGAACATAAAACGGGGTGTGGCCCGAAAAACCAAAAAAAAAAAAAAAGAACCTTAATATAGAATATAGACACTAAATTTAACAAGTTTGCAGTATATATTATTTATCTTCCATCATCTGATATTTTTCCTCATTTGCTTTCTTTCTGTAACACTATGTTTTGGGTTTTTTTGTTTTGTTTTGTTTTGGTTTGGTTTTTTATTTTGGTTTTTGGGTCACACCCGGCAGTGCTCAGGGGTTACTCCTGGCTCCATGCTCAGAAATTGCTCCTGGCAGGCACGGGGGACCATATGAGGCACCGGGATTCTAACCGATGACCTTTTGCATGAAAGGCAAACGCCTTACCTCCATGCTATATCCCAGGCCCCTATGTTTTGGGGTTTTATATACTTATTTTTTACAGAGGAATCTTTCAGGGATTTATTTTTCTGACAATTCAGTGAAAATGAACAACAAAGTTAGTGAAATTAGACTCAAAAATCCTCAGGGCCAGAGCAATAGTACTGCAGGTAGGACACTTGATTTGCATGTGGCTGGCTGTACCAGGTTCAATCCCCAGCATCCCAGGTGGTCTACTGAGCCCAACTGCCAGTGAGTCCCTGAGCACAGAGCCAGAAGTAAGTCCAGAGCACTGCTGGGTGTGGCCAAAATATAAATAAAAAAGACCAAGCAGAAAAAGAAAGGCAAGAAATGTTCATTTGAACTAGTTGAGTATTAATGGAAGGTTTAATGGTTGGTGGTTGGTTGGTTGATTGGTTGGTTGGTTGGTTGGTCAATGGTTGGTGACCACGTACAAATGAAAAAAAAAATTGGAACAAAAGGTAGTATGAAAAGTTGATAGGAATCAGATCCTTATAGTCCTTATGTACTATTAAAAAATTTTTGAATTTTCTTTTTTTGTTTTGTTTTGTTTTGGGTTTTTTGGTTTTTTTGGTTTTTGTGTCGCACCTGGCAGCGCTCAGGGGTTACTCCTGGCTCCAGGCTCAGAAATCGCTCCTGGCAGGCTCGGGGGACCATATGGGATGTTGGGATTTGAACCACCATCCTTACCTCCATGCTATCTCTCTGGACCCTTGTGTTGTCATTTAAGGATTGAATTTATTTTAATTGCTTTTTGTGCACCTTCAAAACCTTTTATATAGATTTGTTAAGCTATCTTTTCTATTTACTCTTAATTTTGTTTCTGTAGATATTTCTTAGGATTACAGTTCTGGGGCCGGGCTGTGGCACTGGAGGTAAGGTGCCTGCCTTGCCTGCGCTAGCCTTGGACAGACTGCGGTTCGATCCCCTGGTTCCCATATGGTCCCCCAAGCCAGGAGCGACTTCTGAGCGCATAGCCAGGAGTAACCCCTGAGCATCACTGGGTGTGGCCCAAAAACCAAAAAAAAAATAATAATAAGATTACAGTTCTGTTTAACATTTAATTTTCACTTGAATGTATCAGTTACAATTATATATCAAATTATCCCCCAAATCAGTTCTTTAACACATTGATGCCTAAGCTCACCACTGGTGGCTCACACTTGAATGTGGTTTAATTAGCACTAATTCCAGTGTCAATGTCAGCATGTTAAAACATGCTGGCATTTATTAATTTATGAACGAGTAATCTGAACAATGTTGTATGAACTCAATGGAGTGGTTCTTCTGCTGATTTCATTCTTGTGTGTAACCCACACTTAATGAAATGTTCAGTCTGTTTACCCAAAATGGACTCTCCTTCTGACTATTGACACATAGCATCGTATTTTTGCTCCACATGACCTAGAACCTCTAAAACTTTGATATGCAATAATAAACCAAAGCAAAAATTGCAAGGCCTGTTGGGTCCTAATATGACAAACAAGCAGTGTCACTTTTACCACATACTCAAATCAAGTCCCAGTGCCAACCTAGGGGACAGAATGGGGAAGTAGAGTGTGTAACGATGAAGAAAACTTTAGCTGAAGAATTGCAAAATCTTGAGCCTATGAATTGGCATAAGAATCTTTTCCAGATAGTTGCTCATTTATATAATTAAGTTGTCAAGTATGTATGCTCAGAATATATTTGTCAACTTTTAGTCATACTGTTAGCAAACAGTGTTAGTGAAAAAAACTATATAAAGGTTGTTGAATGAAAATTTTGGTTTTGGGACTATGCCGAGCAGTTCCTGGGGACTACTATAGGACCTGTTCTTACATGGTCACTTCCCAGTGGAGCGAAACAGACCGTGTAGTGCCAGTGATAAAACCAAGGCCTTCCATATAAAAAGCATATCCTTATCACTTTGAGCTATCTTATTTCTGCAGCCCAGAAAAGACTAATTCTTTGGGTCAGAGACATACTATAGTGGACAGAATGTTTATCTTACATGTAGACAATCCGGATTTGATCCCTGGCATCAATATGGTTCCCCCTAACCTTCTTTATAGTTTGAATTTTTCTTCCCAGGCTTACCCTCATTACCAGATAAGAAAGCAGTGATTCTGTCATTTCAAGAAATTTATCTGAAGTTACATAGCATAAGTTGACTTAATATTTTTAGACACCAAATCCATTATTGGACTTTCTTATTTATTACTTGGATCTATGTCTTCATTTGTCTTTGTCATTATGATTATAACATAAGGAGATTTTGTATCATAAAAATGTAAAATTGGGGCTGGAGCGGTGGCACAGCAGTAAGGTGTCTGTCTGCCTAGACTGCACTAGCCTAGGACTGATCTTGGTTCGATCCCCCGGCATTCCATGTTCCACATGTCAGGAGCGATCTCTGAGCACATAGCCAGGAGTGACCCCTGAGTGTCACCGGGTTGGCCCAAAAAAGCAAAACGAAAAAAAAAAGTAAATTTAACTATAGATTTCAATGTTATCTTCTGTATGTTGCCACATGCTGTATTTAAATTTATTTTAAATATTATTTATTTTTAATTAAAATTGTATAATACAAAAATATTAATATATTAATGTAATAGTTTGTGATAATTTAATAATTATTTTAAATTTTAGAAATTTTAGTGAATGATTGTTTAATTTCAGAGTTTTAGAGTTTTTTATAAGAGATTTTGTCATGTATTTGAAATCTACAATTTGAGTCTTAAGAAATGAAGAGTTGGGGCCCGGGCGGTGGCGCTGGAGGTAAGGTGCCTGCCTTGCCTTGTGCTAGCCTAGGACGGACCGCGGTTCAATCCTCCAGTTCCCCATATGGTCCCCCGTGCCTGCCAGGAACGACTTCTGAGCGAATAGCCAGGAGTAACCCCTGAGCATCACCGGGTGTGGCCCAAAAAAGCCAAAAAAGAAATGAAGAGTTTATTGAAGACATTTAACGTTATTTACCTTTTGTGTTAAAATTATACTCTCACAATTATGTATTCTAGTTATATGGAAGAAATAATCATAAAACCAAGATAAAGAAGTTATCTATATCCTGAAATTTCTTATTATATTTGTTTAATTTAGGAAGCGTTATAGAAATGAAGGGAGTGCTAGCCCTCGTCAGTCACCTAAGCGTCGGCGAGAACATTCTCCTGACAGTGACACCTATAACAGTGGAGATGATAAAAGTAAGCTATTTTCTATTTCTTTCTTATTCTTATTCTCTTGAAACCTTGAGACCATTTTTTGAATTAGTAGGAAATGATAAATTAAGTTTTTTTCCTACTCTTCTTCCCTTGATGAATAAGTTCACTTGCATGACTAAAGTATGATTTAGAAATAGTCGTTTTATATCAGGCCATTTGTCATTTCCTACTATTTGAAACAAAGATATATATTTTTTACTAAAATTGCTTTTTAGAAAGTTTAAAATGAAACAAGATTGGTTTATTATTATTTATATGTATTGTGCACTATTTGTTTCACCTGGTGAAACTGTGATTACTTTTAACTTTTAATATAGACGAAAAACATAGACTCTTGAGCCAGGTTGTACGACCTCAAGAATCTCGTTCTCTCAGTCCATCACACCTTACAGAAGACAGGCAAAGTAGATGGAAAGAAGAAGACCGTAAACAAGAAAGAAAAGAGAGTTCACGACGCTATGAAGAGCAAGAAATCAAAGAGAAAGTGTCTTCAATAGAGAAACAGAGAGAGCATATAGAAATTGCAGAAATCTCAAGAAAACGTACACAAGATTTGATAGGACACCACCCATCTGAAGATCGAGATACATCTGAACGAGCTCATGATGAAAACAAGAAAAAGGCAAAAATTCAAAAGAAACCTATTAAGAAAAAGAAAGATGATGATGTTGGTATAGAAAGGAGTAATATAGAGATATCTGAAGATGGGCAAGTGTTTTCACCCAAGAAAGGGCAAAAGAAAAAAAGTATTGAAAAAAAGCGTAAAAGGTCCAAAGGTGATTCTGATATTTCTGATGAAGAAACAACTCAGCAAAGTAAGAAAAAAAGAGGACCACGGACTCCCCCCATTACAGCCAAAGAGGAATTGGTTGAAATGTCCAATAATAAGAATGGCACTATAGAGGAATCCCAGAAAAAAGAAGACACAGCATTTAGTGACTGGTCTGATGAGGATGTGCCTGACCGTGCAGAAATGACAGAAATAGATCGTGCTGTCACAGTTGTGACTCCTGGAAGGACTCCTTCTCCATCTTCTCTTCCTCCTCCTCCCCCTCCTGTGGCTAATTCTTCAAGTTCTTCCACACTTGCCACTGCAGGTACCACAACCCTTAGCACATCTGGCACCACCATATCCACCTCTTCCAATACGCCTAGTGCTACTTTAGCCAATGAAGATTCACATAGAAAATGCCATAGGACACGGGTGGAAAAAGTAGAGGCATCTCATGTTACTATAGAAGATGCACCTCATCGCAAGCCAGTAGATCAAAAGAGGAGTAGCAGCCTTGGGAGTAATCGTAGTAATCGGAGTCATACATCTGGTCGTCTACGCTCCCCATCAAATGATTCTGCCCATCGAAGTGGAGATGACCAAAGTGGTCGAAAGAGGGTACTGCATAGTGGCTCAAGAGATAGAGAAAAACCAAAAAGTCTAGAAATCACAGGAGAGAGAAAATCTAGGATTGATCAATTGAAGCGTGGAGAGCCCAGTCGAAGTACTTCTTCAGGTAATTAAATTGAATTATAATCTAGCCAGTGTTCCCCAAGTTTATTTTGTACAATTTTAATTTTAAAGTAAATGCTAATTTACTTAATATACTACCTTAATACTCTTCCTTAAATTTCAAGAAACTTAAAATACTACCTCTTACCACATTAATACAATTGTTAATAGAGGTACGTTCAGTGACATCAGTCAATGTTAAGTAAGGATTTTCCTGGTGGAAGGATTTCTGTATTCAAGTCCCTTACTGATACTTAAAATTTAACCTTCCTGGTCTTCTTCCTACAGCCAGTGCTTTCTCTTTCAATCATTGAAAGTAAAGGTAGGGAGTATAGGAAGAGATCAGATAATGATGTCATTCATCAGTTCTGTTAATTCTTAATTCTTAATTGTTTAGTTTATTTAATTTCTTTGAAAGTGTTGTATGATTATACTAGAAATAGATAAAAAATGTTTTTATATAAGTTATCATTTTCATTGAGAGATCAGTTTTTCCTTAGAATTAGTTCTTTGGATAGTTAGGGTAAAATAAAAAGAGAAATTATATGTTTTGACATATCCCAAAATATAGGAGTTTATTTCTGTTTTATGACATGTTAACTCTTGGTATATCATGTATTTATTTTAGATCGCCAGGATTCAAGAAGCCATAGTTCAAGAAGAAGTTCTCCTGAGTCAGATCGACAAGTCCATTCAAGATCTGGGTCATTTGATAGCCGAGATAGGCTTCAAGAACGTGATCGCTATGAACATGATAGAGAACGGGAGAGAGAGAGGAGAGATACAAGGCAGAGAGAATGGGATCGTGATGCTGACAAAGATTGGCCACGGAACAGGGACCGAGATAGATTACGAGAAAGAGAGAGAGAACGAGACAAAAGGAGGGATTTGGAAAGGGAAAGAGAGAGACTAATTCCTGATTCTGTGGAAAGGGACCGGGATAGAGACAGAAGTTTTGAGAATTCTCAAATAGAGTCTGTAAAGCGCAGTGAAGCAAAACTGGAAAGTGAACATGAAAGAGACTTAGATGGCACTTCAAGGGACACTGTTGCTTTGGATAAAGACAGAATGGATACAGGATCTGCACAGGGATTTGAAGACATAAGTAAAACTGAGAGAGCTGAGAATATGGAAGGTTAGTGCTACTATTTTATTTCTCTCCTCATACTGTATTTATTTGTAAGGGCTGTAGCTCTTTATAATATTTTTCAATAGCAAAGACATTGTGAGTAGCTGATAATGAAAAAAACATTCTGCTGATACATACTTGTCCCTACCGTTCTTTGATGAATGGTAGCCAAGTTTAATAATGGTATTAGCAATCTCTGGGAATTTTTCTGGAAATAACCAGGAAATAGAATTCTGCCTAGATGGTTGAGAAAAATTGGTGAAATAAGCAAAATAAGTCCAAGAAGTATTAATAAAAATATGTTAAAATTGTATTAAGGGAAAATATTAAGATGGGGATGAATTGGAGAAAGAGAAAGAGGAAATTGCTGGCTTTTTTTTTGTTTACATTTTTACCTCACTGTTATAAGGTGTTAATAACATGTGCTAAATCTCAACTAAACTTCATTTTCAAAAGTAGTTTAGCAGGTGTTTTGAAATTAGTGAGTTAATTTAGGTTATAAAATGACTGCATCATTTTGAAGTTAGATTTTGTCTGAATTTACTTGAATTTTATTTAGAAATAATAATATAGTAGACATGGCTTTTATAATTGTAATTCTTTTTATGTTCATTTTGTGTTTTTACCATTAAAATCCAATTTAGCTAATTAAATTAGAACTTTCAGGTTTTGGGGATAGGAATTTTCAAGTTTTAAAATAAGAATATAATCTAATAAAAAAGTGCTTTTCAAGTTTTTTAGTTAAATAAATCTCCTTTGCTCGTCTGGGTGGTTTTCCTTTAATCCTCTCTTTAACAAATAATTTTTGTTGTTATTTAGCAGATGATGAATCCAAGTTAGATGATGCACATTCTTTAGGCTCTGGAGCTGGAGAAGGATATGAGCCCATTAGTGATGATGAACTAGATGAAATTCTGGCAGGTGATGCTGAAAAGAGGGACGATCAACAGGACGAAGAGAAAATGCCAGGTAATTTATAGAAGTGGTTGGACAAAATAATAAGCTTATTCCTACCTTTCAGGCTGTAAGAATTGATAATACATTAATTTTGCTCTTATTTTCTAATTGAGGCTTAAAGAAGGATTATTAAAATAAAAATTATGTTTATTTTGACTGTTACTTATAAATCGAATAAGGCCTTATCTAGCGATAAAATAACAACTCTTAAGATTTCTTTTCCAAGATTTCAAGAATCATTAACCACCTAACCCATACCAATTGCCTAGGTCTGTATAAGGTACAGAATTTCCACAAATGAACTTTTAAAATATAATTCAAAAGTTTATAGCACTTTAAATTATAATTAGATTCTTTTTAATTATATTTGATCAACCATTTCTAACAATTTTCTAAATTCAGTGCTTGTTTATAGCACTTTATGCACTGAGATTTTTCTTGTGATTACAGTGTGAAGCACCCTTTAATGTTTCTATTGAGACAACCCAATTCACTTGCTACTGACATTAGTATAAAGTTCATTGCTTTGTCTAACTATATGAAATTATAGATTTGTAAAAAATTAACTTTCTCGTGCTTCACTGTTATTTCTGCTATTGTTTAATTGTTTTGGGATTTGGGGAGTTGGTTTTGGGGCCACACCCAGCGGTGCTCAGGGGTTACTCCTGGCTCTGCACTCAGAAATCATTCCTGGTAGGCTCAGTGGACTACATGGGATGCTGGGGATTGAACCCTGGTTGGCTGTATGCAAGGCAAGTGCCCTTTCACTGTGCTATTGCTCCAGCCTATTATTTTTATATTTACCTGTTACTAGACTTTTCTAAATAAGACATTATCTTGATAGATTCTTCATTCTTCAAATATTTTTAGTGGACAAGTAAATCATTTGTTCCTATATAATAAAATGTACTAATTCTAAAATCATGATGAATTTTTAAAGGTATGCATATATGCAAACTAATCTTAGTTTAACTCTTCAAAGTATTCTAGTACCAAATTTAAAACATCATATCTGTTATAGTAAAATAATGAGATTAATTCATTGGAGATCTTTCATGCAATTTAAATGACTTTGTAGAAATGACTTTACTTGCCTCTTCCGGTGAGAGCATTTTGGTGAGAATATATCTTAGAGTCTTCGTATTAATTTTTATAGGAAGGTTTTATTTTCAGTTTTGATCAAAATATGTGATGCTTTCAGAGTATTTTCCAGTTTACATTTCTCTATAGCAGTGCTAAAAAAAACTTGTTCTTTAACTTTATAGATCCATTAGATGTGATAGATGTAGATTGGTCTGGCCTTATGCCGAAGCATCCTAAAGAACCACGAGAACCTGGGGCTGCACTCTTAAAATTCACCCCTGGAGCTGTTATGCTTCGAGTTGGACTTTCTAAAAAGTTGGCAGGTTCTGAAATCTTCACCAAAGTCAAAGAAACATGTCAGAGACTTTTAGAAAAACCCAAAGGTAATTTCTTTTCACTTTGTATCCTGTCTGCTATGTTTAAGACATCTTTGTAAATCATTGTTCTCTTATGTGACACAGTATATGAGCTAATTACTTTTCATATATAAACAAATTATTGTTGTGACCCTTTCCTTTAGAAAATGAGGACTTCGGGGCCCAGGAGATAGCATGTAGGTAAGGCGTTTGCCTTTCATGCAAAAGGTCATCGGTTTGAATCCCGGTGCCCCATATGGTCCCCTGTTCCGGCCAGGAGCAATTTCTGAGCATGGAGCCAGGAGTAACCCCTGAGCACTGCCGGGTGTGACCCAGAAAAAAAAAAGAAAAGAAAATGAGGACTTCAACCCAAGTATAAGTATCTAGTTTGAACTTTTAGCAGAATAATCAAGACAAACTCTCTTGGACTAAATAGTTTAATTCAAATAGATAAACCACTTACTAAGTGTCAAATCAGTAAACAGGAATAATTATACCACTATCTATCTTCCTTTGATTGTTAGGCAAACAGATGAAGTTACTGCAAGTAAAATCCTAGAACATTTCTTTCGTGACATTCAACAAAGATCAACTACTTACTTTTTAGTTTGAAAAAATATTGCCACATTAATTAGACCATATATACTTTTAATAGTTTATGGGGGTTTTGTTTGGAGGTTTGGTGTTTTTTTTGGGGGGTGGGTGGAGAACAGTGGTATTTATGGTGAGGAGCCTTGGCATTTTTGTTATGATAGCTTATGGGAGAGGGGTTTTAAATATAGGAAGACGGTGAAAAGTGGCAGCAACTGGATTTAATTTTATGTCATATTTATGGGCCTTAAAAGACAAATTTTTTGTGGGGGTGGGAGGCTTTTTTTTTTTTTTTTTTGCCATTGGAAGGAGGGGATTGGAGAGGGAAAGCAAGAAAAGACTGATTGAATTGAAACTAATACGGAGTCAGGGTTAGAGAGACTTGACTAAACCTTGTACTTGACTGAGTTGTAGTGGCATCAGTCATATAAACAACTAGAACTAGAACTAGCACAACATGAAAACAAAACTGCAGTAGCTAAGCTTAAAAACTTGTCTATCAAGGAATCAGGTTAAGGCATGAGAGGAAATCTGGGGTCATTGGTAGGATTAAAGTTGAGAACACTTTATGCCTGAAACCTTAATATTAACAACTTTGTAAATCATGGTGTCCAAATGAAAATGATTTCTTTTAAGAATTAAGATTTTTGGAGGCTGGAGAGATGGCATGGAGATAGGGTGTTTGCCTTGCATGCAGAAGGACGGTTGTTCAAATTCCGGCATCCCATATGGTGCCCCGAGCCTGCCAGGAGTGATTTCTGAGCGTAGAGCCAGGAGTAACCCCTGAACGCTGCTGGTTGTGACCCAAAAACAAAAAAAGAGAAGTTTTTTTGTTTGTTTGTTTTAAGGACACAGTAATAGTATAGCAGATAAAGCTCTTCCTGCCTTCTATGTGTCTGACTCAGATTTAATTCCTGACATATGGTCCCCTAAGCTGTGCCAGGAGTCATCCCAGGGCACAAATCCAGAGTAAGTTTGAGCACCTGGTTACTTCCCTAAGTGGTATTTTTAGAGTTAACAGAAAATGGTCTCATTACCTTTAAATCTACCGTAACAAAGTCCTATAATCTAGAACTTAAAGTTGATGGTGAGCAATTTGCTGAATTTGGCTAAATGAATCCTAAACGTGAACTTACTTCCCAGATGTCATAATCAATCTTATCATAATATGATTAATAATATATTTAAATTTTAGATGAGCAACGAAACTGTTTAAGGTCACTGAATTTATTTCCTTTCAATTATAAAATTTTCATTAATATTGGGAAGTTGGATAAGGCATAAACTTCATGGGATATTTAGCTGAGCAGTGATTAGCATTTTCTATTTGAAGAAAACTAAATACATGCTTATTTTTATTTGAAGATGCAGATAACCTTTTTGAACATGAATTGGGAGCACTCAACATGGCTGCATTACTACGAAAAGAAGAAAGAGCCAGTCTTCTTAGTAATCTTGGACCGTGTTGTAAAGCCTTGTGTTTCCGACGGGATTCGGCCATCCGAAAGCAGCTTGTTAAAAATGAGAAGGTACAGTTGCTTCCTTGGGGAAGAAAAGTATTTTGTAGAATAAGTGACATATTTTTCATATGGTTGCTTTAAGATAACAGAGTAAATTTAACCCCCTTTATTATTATTAATGTTTTGTCTTTGGATTGGGGGGGGGGCATTTGAGACCACACTTAGTGGCACTCAGGGGTTATTCTTGGCTCTGTGCTCAGAAATTGCTTCTGGCAGGTTAAGGAGACCCTATTGGTAACTGGGAATTGAACCCAAGTCTGCCCTGGGTCGGCCACATGCAAGGTGAACGCTCTACCACTATGCTATTGCTCTAGCCCGAGTCTTAAGATTTTTGTGTTTGTTTGTTTGTTTGTTTGTTTTGGGGGGGCCACACCCGGTAATGCTCAGGGGTTACTCCT